>CANSZD010001712.1:0-193693 GCA_947648045.1 Beta corolliflora
CGTTAACTCTCTAAAGTCGAGTAAGTGAGAGACAATATGTGGGGATTCTAGATGTTACCATAAGTAAGAAAGATGTAAACTGTTGAGTGATCGGATACAACTTATATACATTCACGTTAATAAATGAATCGCTTTTAAATGTTTATTGTATAGCGCACATGGTCGTGTTGTATTCAATTGACAGGAGAGTTTTACACCAATGAAGATCACAAAGTGATGACAAAATTTTTGAACACTATCAACTTCTTGGAAAACAGAGGGAGATCGAAGAGACAAGCTCACTCCAACACTAGAGAAGAACTTGGGGAATACTCAAGTTATGAAGTAGATCAGCCAGGATGAGGTAATTTTGTTATGGCGCATACCCTCCTAAACTCAGAAATGTTGGCTGGTTCCTCATCGATCAAGAAATAAAGGTGTTAATTAGGGCATACAATTCCCTTTCTTAACATTGAGTATATATATTAGTAAGATTTTAGACGTTACTCTTTAAAATATGGTTGAAAAGTTACATGATGATCTGTTGCTACTTGTACATATCCTCACAATAATGGCTTTATGTTAAATAATGGTAAGTCATCATCCGTTAGTTTTTGTCTACAAATACGTAAGTTATCGAGCACAAGATCTACGTATTAGTGTATTCCAACAAGGAAAATATGTGAAGATGACAAATTGTGTTTACCTTTTTTTTTAGCATTATCAACTCTTCTATCACATAGTATGCACCCTTAATTTTGTTAGTAAAGTTTCAGAATTTGAGAATTACCAAGTTGAATAAGTTGATCACTCCAACATTAGCCACTCATCAGGGTACCTTTCTTGTTCTTTCTTTTTCCATTTATACCTAATTTATTCACTTTCTTTTCAAATTTGATATACTCACTTTTCTATCCACCAGATTAGCAAATTGGTAGCTGCCCCACCCATGGACAACCCAAGTGCCCACTTACTCCTCCAGTTTCATTCTCCACTTCTCTCCCTTTTCCTACATGAAAACACTACCATACTACACCAATCTTTGGTCAATTCCAATCCCCCAAAAACCCTAAACACACCCTTTTGACCAACACTAACTAAAAGCAAAAGCCAGTACCCTAAGAGAAAAAATAAATAAAAGGACTATTAGCCATAATGATACTACTATATATTTTCATTGATACCTTCCTTTTTAACATTTTTACCTAATTCACCTTCTAACTTCACAACTAGATGTCACCAATAATTGCATTTTTTTACGAGAGCAATACTTTTATCATCCGTGATATTATCTTTTCCAAAAATATTAAAACCTATACAATTTGTCTTTCGTGTAATGTGCAAGTTCATACTGCTCAATTTCGACTTTCACACTTATGTCACACAACTTCGACCATTTAATCTCTAATTATTTATTTTCAGAACAATTATAATATTGGAGTACATGAAAATATTTTTTTAAACAAATCCGACAACATTTAATCTTATCATTTTTGCTTTTATATACAAGAAAAATACAACTGGGCAAAAGCGGGCCAGATGAAGCCAAAATATGTCACTTATTTATAAATGGAGAAATTATAATAGTGTGCACAGACCAATTAATCTGATCATATATCAATATTTGTACTCATCAATAACACATATAAGCATTATTAGTGACTTTATTGGGTAACTTTTAGTAAATATTATTAGATTCTCAATGTTTTTTCTCCACAATTGGTAACCCACACAATCAACTAATATTGTGAACATTGCATATAAGAACGTTTTTTTTTTTTTTTGCAATCACTTGCTCTCCCTTTCTATTATTCTTAAAATTGCATGTCTTATATGATTTGAAATTTCAAACAAATTACAACTTTTGTAACAATTAAGCTAAAAAAGAAATGAAGAACTAACTTCTCTTTTTCCTCAAAGTATTAAATGGTGGCTTAAGCAATTCCTGTTTATAATTCATCCCAATCCACTTACCTAATATATTTCTTCACATATTCTTCCATGTAACAATAACAACAACATGACATCCACAACCAACTAATTCAACTAATTTTCTTATACCCAAAAAATACACCTCAATTTCTTTTCAAAATAAGGAAAAATAGTACAAAAGACAAGGTATTAGTAGAGTAGTAGTTGATTGAAAATTTTGTAATTAGCTAATCAAATTATAAAAAATAAAAAGTACATCATATCCGCAAAAGGGAACAAATCCCTTCCTCTATACAAAGAAAAAAATATCTTGATATTTCCGATTCTTTCCAAAGATGAACACCCAAGTTCCTTACCCCTTTACCCTTCATCCAAAAAAAAAAAAGTCCCCCAACTTTTTTCTCATTTTTTGTAACCAAAAATTTCTTTTTCCTTTTCTTTTTCTTACCTTAATCCAAAAAAGATGAATTACCGATTTTACCCTTCCTTCCCCATTTTTATCCACCCAATCCCAACTCATGTGACGGAGCTCCCGTCACAGTCACAGTCCTCCATCACCGTTATATGTCATCTACATCCATAACGTTAATAACACCGTCATCTTCTCCATCACCGTGACCATTACCGTGACCGTCAACAACGGCGTTAATATTTTCTTCAGCCCATCTAGGCATAGGTGCACACTCTCCTTTATGCCTCAACTTCCAATCAAGCGCCTGACAAGCACGTGAGCAGTAATTAACGGCCCCACAAACGGGCACCGTCTAAACTCATGCTTACGTGTCTCGGTCTACCACATCCAATATGAGAACATAGCCTTAAACCCGGTCCAGGATTTTTATTATCATTATCATTATTAATATTTTCGCCGGTTCGAACCGAAAACCACTCGGATAAAAAACCGGTTCGCTGGGTGAGCTTCAGGAGCAGGAACATTGCAACCGAAATCACTCAACAATGGACAACCTACGGTGGTTGTTGTTGTTGTTGAAGACACGTGGCGGTTTCCGGTTGGTGAGGATGAGAGCCAGCAGGAGGAAGGAGAAGAGGCGCACGTGAGAGCGGTGGCGAGCTCACGTGCGTTTTGCTTGGACGAGAAAACGACGTCCTTCGGCGACGTTTTGACGGACGCCGTAACCGTCTTGAAGACAGTGGCCGAGTTCACGGAGAGCGTCCACGTGACCTAAGAAGGCGGCACGTGCGCATAAAGCGACTCCTGCTCGTAGGTCTTTGTCGCTCTTTGTTCCTCCACTTCCGTTGAATTGAATCACTGCTAATGAGTATAGAGCTTGTGCGTGTGATTAATGGCGGCTTTTCGCCATTAGTGAAGCTCCACTTCCTCGGTTTTGTAAGCAGTAGAATCGAATCTGTTACAAAACAATTTCAAATTAAAAACAAATTTCAGCAGAAATTGGAGGTTTTCTTCTTTTTTTGCACTTTTTGAGGTTGAAATTGGGGTTCATTTTCGATTTGATTGAGATTAATTGGAGGAAAATTAGGAGTTAATAATCATGATTTGAGGAGAGAGAAAGTAAATTACCATGCCGAGAGTGTAGCAGGCTTCGACATTTCCGGCATCAGAGCAAAATTTGAGGAAACGATGAGAAGATTCGGACCAATTCTTAGCTTTAATTGCGAAAGTTTTCGGTGAAGCTTTTGATAACACCATAGAATTAAGACCCTAATCCGTTCAATCTCTTACAACTGTTACAAAATCAATCCAAAAAAAACACAATCAATTCCAGATCACAAATCTTCTTCTAAAAAAGAGGAGAGAGAAAGTAAAGTTCAACAAAAAGAAGAAAAACATACGTTATGAGTACGTTGATGAAATCAGTAGGACAAGATGCAGTAGAACTAAGCTTCGCTAAAATACACACAACGAGATCATCCGGCAAAGAGTCGAAGAAATCCGAACCTCCTCCGGCGAACTCCGGTGAGATTTTCGCTCTTTTCCGGTAACGAAAATCAACTTTATCATCATCAAAATTAGTAAAAACAAAATCATTTTCCGGCGACGAAAACGATCTCTTTTTATCATCATCATCATCGCCGCCATTAACAAAACCTCTATTTTTCTTCATCATTTTTTTCACCTTCATCTGCTTCTTTTGAAGAGAAAGAGTCATAGTTGTGGTGGTGGTAGTAGAAGCATGAACTTTCGGATAACATAGTCCTCTTCTAGTTCTCATTTCTTTGAATTTTTTTTTTGAGGTTTGTTTTTCTCTCTAGAACTTTCTCTCTCTTCTTACAGAATGAATTGGAGAGTATCACAAAACTATTTATCCTCAAGTCTCAGAGAGACGACGAAGAGGAAAAAGGGGAGTGAGAGGTTTATATAGGAGGAGATTTGGTTGAGAATTTTAGAGAATTAGTAAATTTTTATTTATTTATGCGTAAATGAGAAGTTTAATTTACGTTTTTAACCCTTGCTTCCTGATTCCTGTACTCTTTTTTTTTTTTTTTTTTATTTGAGTGAAGAGAGAATTTTACATGGTCAAATGGTGTTGACTAGATTCTGGTGTGAAAGAGTGAGATGATTGCTTTGCTTGTGGAAGAACGAATTGGAACTGTTTGGAAAACATGCATTTAAGTTATCTCTGGAGATTTATTTGACCAGTAATTTATGAGGGAGAAAATAAGAAAAGCAATATTGGAATTTTTTACCGTGTTCCTGTTATTTTAACGGTTTGGATATATATAGTCTTAAAAAGTTACTCCCTCCGTCCCATAATATAGTGCTTACATTCCTTTTTGGGTGTCCCAAAATGTTGTGCCTATTTTATTTTTATCAATTTATTTGGACTAAAATATCCTCAATCTTTACCCAATTTATTTGGAGTATATTAGTATTAAAGTAGAAATTTATGACAAAATTTTGAATTGCTCGGTTTGTTTAGTTTGACTTATATTTGAAAAATTATGTTCGATAAGATTCATCAAGAGAGTGTCCAGTTGTGCGAAAATAATTTCCAACTAAAGTGGGTTTTATCGATTTTCTTTGTGTGGTTTTGCGGTGGAAAACATTTTTCTCCTAAAAATAACGAATGCAACATTTCCATCCGTCCAACCAAACAAAGGCTTAGTTCCACAAATAGGTCCCAATAAGTTATAAACGGCTTCTTTGTCAACTTTGCCAAAAAAATTTAATTACTCGGACCGAATCCAATTTACTTAGAAACTACTCCCTGTATGATGTATCCTCTAATAGTTGTTCGTGGTTTCATTATATATATGTTGTTCCAAAAAATATGTCATTATCTTAAAAGTCGAGTACATGAGCTTTTTTTTGGAAATTAGAGTTTTTACCCCATTCCTCCTTTCTAAACCTCCACTCATCAAACACTCACAATAGAGGACTTGGCAATTCAAACTTGTAAAATGATCCCAATTATCTCTTTTTCATACCTTATTCTTTTTTTACATCATTGTAATATAGATTTGAAAAATAAGTACTTGTATCGTAGATGGAATTTTTAATGAAAATTTTTGGTCTCAAGTTAAGCTCATAATTAAGTTGAGCTTTTCAAGTTCAGTCAAAGATCACTTGTTCGATATTGACTTGATACCAAACTCATTTCAAGTCGATTCAGGGCGGCTTAGTTCATTTATCATGTATTATAGGTCATGTTCATTTCAACTAATTACTTATTAAACGTCGATCTTATTTTCTTTGAATTGAACTTAGTTCTTGAACCAAACTTATTTTTTACTTATTTGGTCTCAAGTTAAGCTCATAATTAAGTTGAGCTTTTCAAGTTCAAGTCAAAGATCACTTGTTCGATATTGACTTGATACCAAACTCATTTCAAGTCGATTCGGGCGGCTTAGTTCGGCTTATCATGTATTATAGGTCATGTTCATTTCAACTAATTTTTATTAAACCTGACGTCTTATTTTTTTTGAATTTAATTTAGATTTGTTGAACCAAACTTATTTTTTACTTATTCTCTATTATTTTCTCTTACATAATTTATTGATTTATACCCAATTAAACTTAATTTTCTTGAAACTTGTTTAATTAAGGTGAATTAAACAAGGCCCATGTACACTGTATAAAGAGTGTAAAAAATAGTGATATAGACATGAATTGATTTGAGTCCCAAGTGTCAACCCAACAAAGATTACACCACACATAACTAATTATCCATAGCTGTAAAAAATTTGGAAGTAATGTTAGCACGTATTCCATTTGTTTACTTTGGTTTACAATATATATTGATCTATCAAAGAGGAATATTGACAACAAAGATTAGCTGATGATCCACCGCAAATTTGGGTCCCCCAATAAATTTACAGTAAGAAAAGGGTTGGAAATGTGTGAAACTTCTTCATATTCGGCCCCATGGAATATCTATTTGGTATATGATTTGTTCTTCAATACAAAATTTCAAAATTTTGGCCCATCCTTTGCAGTTTGCACCTACACAAAGAAACTAATAAACATTTATAACTAATTGCAAATCATCTTGTTTAAGTTGCTAACACGTTAAGCCAAATTGTCTTGAATTTAAATGCATGAAAGTTAAAGAAAGGGAATAAAAACAATAAAATTTTGGAATAATTAGAGAATGGTTCATCACCTGTTAAAATATTGGTTGACCTTCAAATATCATCTTCATTGCATGCATATTCAAAGTTCATTTAGCCTTTTATTCTAATTAATAAACTCTTTCAATGTCCCCCGTGAATGATAATGTCATCCATGTACACTAGGAATTTCCAAGAACAGTTATTTGGAGTACATTTTTTCATCGTATCTCATATGTAGCTTCTCTAGAAAAATATAAAGTAGAAAGACTCAGTACATATTAAGAAATTAGAGTTTATTTATCAAATCATTCATGGGTGTCAAATGTAGTGCTAGGAAAACTAATTTTTGTTCATTCGAAACTCACCGATTTTAGTACATTTTGTTTATTTGGATGATTTGAATGAAGCGAATGAAAGTGAGAAAAATCTTTAAAAATAGCGTTAATTTATCTGTTCATACTCAGGTTACCAACATACCTTTTGATGTATGATAAAATTTTTGTAAGAAATCACGCTCACGAGAGATAAATCTATACAACATAATTTCGGATTTTATCTAATATTGTAAACATATTCTATGATAAACCTTCCTAAAAATAAATTCAAATGAGCTCTATTGATCGTCAATCTAATCTATTATTCGATCTGTCTTTCATTAGATATGTACGTTGGCAATTCATTCTAGCACTTTACTTGATTCACACAAAAAACACAAAGTTGATTAAAATGTTGGAAGTTCGACAATTGTCTCAAAAATAAAACCTAGAAAGTAAGAGGGAAATGGCAAGAGAAAAATCAATGTCCCACATAGAAGAAAGAGCAAAAGAATTTCCCTTATTGAAATATGAGAGCTCTTTAGTACTCCTAGTTTGGTAGAATGCTAGAGGGATTAGTGGACCATATGCACACTCTTGTTGGCCGGGCTCATGGTGAATTTAGTTTGCTCTAAAATATTAATGAAAATATTTGGTCAAAATTTTTAAAGTTACCCCAAAATTGAAAAAAAACATTATATTATGGAACAAAGGGATGAGTAATAAATATGCCAAAGGACATATTTTAATTTTTAGTACACACATAAAGATACGGTCTTCTAAATTTGCACTCTATTTGGTTCGATCATTGTTTAATCGATGTGGTAAATCAATGGTAATTCGCTATAATGAATTTCCTAGCTTAAGTACCTTTTCCTAGAACTCCTTAGCCAGTCATACTCCCTTACATACACACACAAACAAAGATATATGCATATATCGATTGTTTCGTGCTAATGTGCAATATGCAATGAAGATTATCGTATGCTATTAGCCTATTACTATTTACTAATACCAAATACAATTGCAAAAGGAGAGTCGAGGGGTTGTCGTACCACTAGAAGTCTAGACTCTAGACCTTCCTTCACATCTTAAAACTCCCGGCCCCCTAGCCCCAAACTCTTAAAAGAGACAATTAATTGCATGATTGAGATTCCTCGAAAAAAAAAAAAAGTGCACGATTGAGAAATTACTTGAGAATATCTTTCATCGTTTTTTAAAATAGGTGTAACGTGGAGAAAATAGGCAGCAAAGGGAGAGAAAGAGAGATATAAAGTAATAAAAGGAGGAATTCATGTATATGATTGTAATGAAGAAAGATATAGAGATAACTCAATGTCAACTAACGTAATGATGCTTTTATTTTGAAACTCTCGAAAATAGTAAGTGTTTAGAATGGAGGAAAAATATAGTTCATCTAGCCTTTTTTTCTAGGTGTTACATGTTAGATGATTGTGACTTATTTTACAAAGTACGTATTCTCTTACTTTTGTGACTTTTGCCTTCACGATACATATTTTTTACCACATATTTAGTACTGAATTTTTTTTCAAAAAACAATTTTTTATTCCTTTTGTTTCTTTTTAGCGGATAAACTTACTTTTGTGTTCTCATCTTTGAGCATAGTTCCTTATTTTAAAGTAATAATACCTTTAGTTTCATATGTAATTTTTTGAAGTAATAATGTTTGAATATTTATGTGTTTGAGGGATTTATATCAATTTTTTTTAAAAAAAATTTGACCTCAAAGACAAAGCATAAACATTAAATATGAAGCACAATTAAATTTGCATAATACAAATTTTTGTATGCAACACGTCACACCATAAATTGATGGTTCGACGTGAGTTACGTACCAATAAGGATAATTGGGATTACCCATAATGTATAGATAATACACGGGTTTACTAATAAGAATTATTAAGGTTATAATGGGGTTACTATTAATATTTAGATGAGGTTAATTAATCATAATTAATCCTCCACCATTTAATTGTGTGATGAATCTTACAACAATGGGATGAATATAATGCTATGATGTAATTTGCCTCATCGTATATTTTTGAAAAAATCAAATTGATCTAGAGTAATATATTAAAAGGCGTTCCTAAACAAGGAATGACGCTATGTGGCACTTCCCCTTAGTGTGTTTTACTCCATGTAATACACATACGATGAAAAAAATAGAAAATGCATTGTATGAGTTTTGATCCTGTGACTTTAAACTTAAGTCTTAACAGCTAAATCAAGTTATATTTAGTGTTATAATCTTAAAGTAAAATATAAATAAATGAAAAATATAATTACAAATTCTTGGGGCGTAAGCTTATTCTCATTACTTATGTGTAACAACCCTAAACCACAGCTTCTTTTTGTAAAGAAGCTAAAATGACTTATGAAATAAATGACAAAATGACATCAAATTCATGTCATTATTTCCCGAGATGTCTTGGCGCGGTGGTTAAAATTGAGGTGCGGTGAACGATGGGTCGCGGGGTTCGAATCCCCCATAACTATGTTGCCGCCGTGGCTCATATGGATAAAAAAAAATCATGTCATTATTTGTATGGTCCATGTCAAATTTCTTGCAATCTATGTTATTATGTGTCAATATGTACGTATGAGGTTTTGTTATATAATAAGTTATAGTGTAACATGTTAATTATACCCAAGACGCACTCAAATATAACAGCATAAAAACTAATTTATATTATTATAAATAGACAATTCAAATTATTAATAATTAAAGTTGTGCGATAGCATCTAATTAAGAACATATCACTAGTTTTTTTTTTTTGATTTGATAAGATGAATAACATTGCAGTACTGTAGGCCGCATGGCGAACCCAGAGGCAGGGCACTTGGAAGGAGGGGAGTTGTAAAGGGAGTCTCTCCAAGTCACTTCTTGGTGGAATTCGAACCTTTTTGTGTGAGATGAAATTTACAAAGTGGCCAGGCAGTGGTAACATATCACTAGTATTGTGCGTGTTTGACGCGATGGTTGACTGGTTGTACATGTACGTATATAATGAGTATGAACAAGAGGCAAGAAAAAAGCAGAATACTGTATTACCACTAACTAAAGAGAAAAAGGTTCTATTATTTTTCAGGTGAGAGAGAAAAACTGTCGAATATTAATTAGTGACTCTAAACCTTCAATCATTTTCAAGCAACGGCTTAAAAAAGAGAAGAAACATGCATGCTGATAACTGATGGCTGACTTTGCCCTTGCCCACTTCAAAAGCTATAATACCCCTTAATATAAACATTTTAATATTACATAAAGTGAATAATTTGTCAAGGATATATATTATATACCACTATGTTGATTGTAAGATAAAATATACAATGATACTAAAACTTGATTAAATTAAGGGTCGCGTAAGATTGTAAAACGCTACATGAGATCGAGATGGTATCACGTCGCCCTAATTTTACTAATTGTTGTCACGTCAATATAACGACGTTGTCTTGTGTGCTTGGCTTAACTTTGCTTCTCACTTCATTCATTAATACTTCTATTTTAATTTATTATCAAAGTTCAAGAAATTCATACAATAAATTATGTCATCTTATAAATGTATTGGTCGGACTCTTCATCAAAAAAGAAATAAGTATATTACTACTTCTTTTTTGCATAACCTCAATAACGTATTTTGAAAAAACTTTGCTAGTGTGAAATACACTTAAACCTCATTCCTCTCTCATTAGGAAGAAAGTTTTGATCACATTTTTTTGAAAGGAAAAGTGTTGAGGAATAAATTAAGGGAGGGATGACGTGTCGTAAGTGCATAAGGTGCGACTTCGCGAGGAAGCATGGCATCCACGCTTTGTTCAATCAAAGGTCTATTTCGAAGCGAGATTATGGCCAGCTATTTATTCTGTCCCTACAAACATGGGAGGCCAAGGACACATCTACGAAACTTTTGCTAAAAAAATAAGACATCCTCCATAATAGAATCAAGATCGGAAAGATAAATAGCTCCCTTAGAAAAGCGCGAGACAAGAGAAAGACAATCGGTTTCCAAACGTCACATTGGAGAGGTTATGCGCACAAGCCAACTTAGCTTGCAAAGCAAAGAGCTTTCCCCTCCGCAATCTCAGGAGATACAATCATTTAAGCAAACCATGATTTTCACAAGATGTAGCGAATTAATAGATTTACTTTCTCTATGGTATATTCACAGAACACATGACTTAAAAACTTTGTTCATTAGTATCTATAAAGATATATTGTTTAAAATAAAAACATGTAATCTTTCTCTTTATATCTTTCTTTGAGAAACATATTATATATTTAGTTTTTGTATATTTTTTAACAATATGTATTAAGAGTTATAGAGGGCAACCTTATAAATTGCTAATGAAGTCAAAGCAACTTTTCTTATTCGTTAATTTCACAGGCTTCGTGATTGCCAGGGAAAATATATTTGAACCAACCAGGTGAATTATATTGACTAGTATCAATATAAATTGCGTATAAGCAACTTAATTAGATGGTTTTGATCAATTGTCGTTCTTTAAATAATGAAATGTGTGAACCATGTTAGCGACTTTGTATCATTGTATTAGTCATGAGATTTGAAAGACTTATAGATGAATTCATGAATATGGTATACTATATGTTTATCTCCTTATATTTCAAAGTGCATGTTTTGAATTTGATGCAAAACATCCGTGCAAGATCAGATGATTTATTGGACGAAGTTAGTTAAGTTTAAAATGAATCTCTATCCCTTAGTTCACAAGCCTCATAGACTCATAAGTTAACGTACACTGCTGCTTAAGTAGATTTTTACTTTTTTTCTGTAGATAACTACTAGACCATTTTGATAAATTAAAAAGGAATTGGAAGTCATGATTGCATGCATGGAGTGATGGAGATAATCAAATAACTCTGGTAAAATGAATAAGCTTCCTGCGAATAATTTTTTGAGGTGTAGTTCCTTGCACATAATTCGATCTGAACAAGTTATAGAGACAAGCAAAAAATAGTCAATACATATTACAAAATGTGGTCAAATAAACTACAAGATTCTACAAATCACATTCAGACATTTTTTCTTTGGTGCTAGAAACATATTCAAACATCGGAAATCTAGAGATTACAAGCAATATACTATCTATGTTTCTTTCTTATAAGGTGTACCTAATATTCGGGGGACGAAGCTTTAATTGTTAATTAGTACGAAATAATATCGATAAAACAAATCTAATGGTGTAATTTTTTTTTTTTTTTTGTCGTATTATAAAGAGAAATTTGAGGTCAAAATAATTTTTCGTAAGCGTGCGTGCGCTTTATGAGAAACAAGCGAAGGACTAGCTTGGTTTGTTCCTATAAATGTCAAGACATTACATGCAAGTTTTTATAAACTCTGGGAGTTATACTTTGAATGAAAACTATTATTTTATAAGTAGTAATTACCTAAACAAGGATATACTTCATCCGTTCTAAAATAAATGAAACACTTACGACTTTACTCCGTTTCAAAATAAATGAAAGATTACTTTATTTAGTATTTACTTCTCTCTATATATATTTCTCTTCATCACATGGGTCCCTCTTTTTCTTTCTTTATATCTCTCCCCCCTCCTAAATCCCCGTCCAATCCCCTATGTTCATTTAAAACGAAACGGAGGAAGTATTACAAAAGAAGGGTCTTATACCAGGCCACATAATATAATACTATAAATAAAAACCTTATTAAATCTATGAGAATTTTAGCTAATTAAACTTATTCAAATAATCATACTCGGTATGTACTCATATACTTTACGAGGAGTAACAAAATTCCATTTACTATATACAAAAATTATAATTCCATTACCTAAAATGGTGTCTAAAAATGAAGAAATTTTCGTTGATATTGAACAAATAAAATTCCGCAATTTGGTGTTGGCATAGGTTTGGATTTTGGATCGCAACAATTATTTCTTGAAATGGTGTCTAAATAAAAAGAATTTCATGCTAATTTCTTAATACGGTCGGCGTATTGATGAATCGCTATATACAATACCAAATTCTTTTAAAACAATTATGATTCGGTAAAACTAGTTGTTGATGTACAAAAAATAACAAAAATGAATATTAAATAATTTCTTCAAAAGCTACTCTAAAAGGTACCTATATCTCAAAAGTTATTTTTTTAGCTTTTCCAAGTCCAACCACTACTTTTCACCATTAATAAAGTTTTGACTTGATTCAAACTCTAAAAGCTACTTCAGCTGTTGTCAAACAAGCTTACATCCAAAAACCATCTTTAATGGTTTATATATTTCTAATATGTATTAATAAAAATTATAAAAGATTTTTTTTACTTTGAATGTATGCATTGAGATAGATTTAACAACATTTCACATTATACTTTTATCACAGTGCTATTATATACAACAACACATTAATACGCGAACATCAGCTCTTTTTTTTATGTGGATGCCATTTCAGAAAATCAATAATACAAACCAAATCAAGACTTATGTATCATGCAAACACCCAGTTGCGGAATTGAGCACCAAAACGGGAATTTTGTTTATTTTTAAACACCATTATAGGATATCATTCAGTTTCAAGAGTATATTTTCAAATCGTACATGAACATAGTCATAATCAAAGGTAACATCGTACATTCCTTTGTCTCAATTTAATAGTTGTGTATTCCATTTTCCAACGTGTGAATATTAATTTTAGTTTGAAAGATTATTTCTCTCTTATTATTCATCAAAGTTAGATTTCATATCCACACACCGACTTTTATTCTCCAAAGTACCTTTTTAGTTCCTTAAAAAAGCATGTATATGTATATCTCTTATATAACAAGTAGCAAGTAATTAAAAATGGGGCGAGTAGTATATAATAATGAACTTAGCGCATATTGTGTCTAAAGCTGAATTCGACTTCGAGAGTATATTTTCAAATCGTACATGAACATAGTCATAATCAAAGGTAACATCGTACATTCCTTTGTCTCAATTTAATAGTTGTGTATTCCATTTTCCAACATGTGAATATTAATTTTTAGTTTGAAAGATTATTTCTCTCTTATTATTCATCAAAGTTAGATTTCATATCCACACAACGACTTTTATTCTCCAAAGTACCTTTTTAGTTCCTTAAAAAAGCATGTATATGTATATCTCTTATATAACAAGTAGCAACTAGCAAGTAATTAAAAATGGGGCGAGTATTATATAATAATGAACTTAGCGCATGTTGTGTATAAAAAGTTGAATTCGACTTACATGAACGTATCTCGGCTTATTGTAATTATGAATTGAAGATGTGATTTGTTCTATTTAAAATGAATTTGATTTTTGAAATAACTTATCCAAGCTTATTGCAATTTATTTCTTTTGGTTTGTTTGTTGCACTACATTCTTTTGGGAAGTTAAACTTCATAAACTTTGATTGTATTTTTAACTAATTAAATTTAGAAATATGTCATCATGTGAGAATTAAAATGAATTAAATTATAGTAAAATGTATGGGGACTGTACAAAAATGTATCGAGCTAAATTAAATTAAGCTAAAATTAAGGCCCAAAAGAACGGAGCGCTATGATTGGGGAAAAAGTCAAGAAAGAAAAAAGAGTGGAAAGAATAAAAAAAGAGTGAAGAAGAAAGAGTTGAATTAAAAAGCTGCTAATTTTGCAAATGGTGAAACACGAAAAGCATAATAATATCCTGACACCCATGGATAAGTTGAGGAAGTTGACGTGGATTTCAAAGGGTGATGTAGACCATTCGTGTTCCTCCTTGGGACCCATCTGTCTATCCTTCCTCATCCCTGGTTTTTTGGTTCTTTTCCTCCTCCTTTGCCCCTCCTTTCTGCTTTTATCTTAACTTTTACTTTCTTCCTTCTAAATTTTCGCTCCATCCACTTAAATTAAACCAATCTATCATCATATAATTAATATACTTTATGATATTCATATGAAATAAACTTTGTGACATAGGCTATGTTCAGTTCACCTTATTTTTGCTTATTTCAGATCAGATCAGATCAGATCAGAAAAAATAAGTTCAGATCAGATAAGTTCGAGATCATATCGGATAAGTTCGGATTATCTTTATATTTAAAAACTTATTATTATTGTTATTATTATCATGATTATTAGTATTACTAATGCTATTATTGTTATTGTAATAATTATTAATATTATTGTTGTTGTTGTTATTATTATTATTATTATTATTATTACTTTATACGATTACTATTACTATTAATATCACTATTTACTAGTACATTTATTCAAAAGATTATTATTATTGTCGTTGTTGTACTTATTAATTATTAATATTGGTAATTATTATTAATGTCGTTCTTTATTATTATAAATGTCATTGATATCATTATTTGAATTTATTTGTGTTGAAGAAGAAGAATGTTCTTTTGGCGTTTGTACGTGTTTCTTTTTTATATTTGTTTAATTAATAATTTTGATATGTGATGTTCTTTTTGATGTTGTACATGTAACGAGCATGATAATAGTATATGATGTTTATTTTTTTAAATAATTTTGGTAGAATAATATAAATTATATATTACTAGTTTATATAAAACATGAGTAGCGTGGGATAGCACAATGGTGTTGTCATTACGTTCAAAATTTTCCCTAAAAGGATTTCAATTTATCTTTAAAACTAAAGTTTATATGGAACAAGAAAACTATATAAGAAGAATATTTAACCATTTTGTTCAAGATCATATGATTATATATATTTATAGGTTTATTTATAATAAAAAGAACAATTTATTGATATAACAAAGAACATGTTGTTAGTTAAATCCAAACATGTCATCAATATAAAAATAACACCTATCTTTTATTTTTAAAATGTGTTCTTTAAATAGATCTTTGTATCTTTCTTTCGGTATATGTTCTTTTTTTAATATCATTATATGTTATTTTTCATTCTACCTAAATTCTTATCATTAACGAACCTTGAACATGAACAATATATTATTTTTTACCTAAAATGTGTGTTCTTTTATTTTTAATTTTTTTGGGCCCCTTTCGGGAACCACAGTGGTAAGATGAATTTCTTTACGGTTAGCGCCATGTGGGGTCATTTCACTTAGAGACCCAACAACCCCTCCCCCACCCACAACAATATTGGAATATATCTTGGAAGATTTGAGCCTGTCACCGTGTGGGAGGTAAGTCATACCATTGGATCAAGAGTCCTTAATCTTTTATTTTTAATTGTATGTTCATATACTAATGTGTTCTTTAAAAAAAAAACTAATTATGCTATAATAATAATAATTATTATTATTATTATTATTATTGTTACAATTCAATTCCCCCACTACTATCTCTAGTAGTGCTCCCCAACACTTAACCCTAAGTGTTGCTACTCTCCTATAATATAAAATTCCGAAAGAAAGATTCCTCAAAGACGTCTTCTTATTCAAGCAAATAGAGGATCGTTACAAGCTTTGTTTAGAAACCTTAACTTACTAGAACTAATGTAGTCTGTTTGTCTTCGGGAGTCCAGTTTCGGTTCTCAAAATCTTTATCTCTCCAAATGCGAAACGTGGTTTGCTCCAATGATTTATATCCCTTATATAATTCAATGATTGAATAAAAATCCTCCTCCAAGATGTATTATCTTTTTGAACAATTTTTATTCCTAAAATAAAGGGATAAAATTCTTTTCCTTTTCAAAATCCAATTTTATCTTTTATAAAAAACTGATTTCCTTTACTCCTTGTAAGATAAGAATTCCTCCATATCTTATGCCAACTCTAAATCAGATTTTAAATCAGTTTTGATCTAAACAAACTTTATAAAAATCGTTATCATTAAAAATCAGTTTTTCTCTTTTTACAAACAATCTTTTTAGAAAATCTTTTAAAGAAATGTTTTCTTTAAAATCAGTTTTATTTTAAAACTCTTCTTTTTGTTTTTTTTCGCATTTTATCTTTTATAAAATCTTGTTCTTAAAAACCAGATTTTTTAAAACTCTTTTTTCCGAAAATATTTTTAAAGAAACGTTTTCTTTAAAATCAGTTTTTACAAAACTCTTTATCCGAAAATCTTTGTAAAAAATATTTTCCTTTCAAAACTAATTTTCGAAATTAAAAACTCCCCTTTTTATATTCTTTAAAAATAGAAACATGAAATTAATATAATTACCTATTTTCTTAACTCAAAAAAAATAGTTAATCATCCTAATTTCATATTTCTAGTTTAGCACAAAGTTCCAATACGTTAATTACATTGCATAAACATGACTAAGAACATAACTAGACCTAAGCTTCCATATCTTCAAGTTCTTGATCTTTCATGAACATCCAATCTTGATAGTTTTTTAGATCGTTTATTCCACATACATGTTATAGCATAGAGTGTTTATCATCATCAAAATAACATTGACTTAGAGTCACAACAAAGAGTAACACCCTTTTATTGTTTTTTTATTGATAACTTTGTAGCTTGGATTAATTAACTGAGGGGATTACAAATTCAGTTCATCCACCTATTGAAAAGTGGAGATTGGTTGACAAAGCAGTAAATACAGCCTCAGTGAATTAAAGAAATGTGAAACGAGCTACAACCAAGCTAAAAACTCATTCTCCTCCCTAAGTCCTTGCTTTGCGAGTGAATCTGCCAAACACCCTTTTATTGTTAGGAGTAACCACATATTCATACAACTACAAGTATTAACACCATTTGTTTATAAGAGTAACTCCATTTATTCATAAGAGTTTGTGCACAAGGATTAACTTCAAAAAGTCATATCTCACATCACACTTAATATCTTGGGAAGATTCAAGTTGGAGATGAAAATTTGGCTCGATACCTTTTCAACACGTAGTCAAAAGCTCGGTGTCAACGAAAAACGAGTGAGATATGACCTTTTAAAAATGAGCTGATAGGTTGATACGCTTGCGCCCGACCACACCTATATCCGGCTGTACGCAAGACGGGCTGTCAAAGTTTTATTTTTCTTACTTTTATCATATTTATTCAACTTTTGAAAATTTACGGGAATATTTCTTTAAATTCACTGACAACCTAAATGATACCAGAATATATAGATAATCTAGTTGTCTTCAGCAAATTAATAATCAATCAATAAATTTATCCAAACATTACAAAATTAAGGCCGAGAAACCTAAGCTAAGAGTGTATTGGTTGCATGTGAGGTATGTTGGTTAATTAGTTGATAACTACTTCAATTAGTAAACCAATCAGCAAACTAGCTAACTCGTCAAGTCATATGACTGAAATAGTAACCTGCAGATCACATGCATTTCATGTAGAGACTAAAAGGACAATCTAGAATTTAGACGATTCCAAATTTTGCATATATAAAAATCAAATCAAAAAATTTCAACCATTAAATGGCTAGAAACTTCAAAAATGCAATGGTAAGTTTCCCTTTTATTACGTTTCCCTATTTCATGAACAGTTGTGTAGTTTAGAGGGTGTTTGGTTTTGCATAATTGCAATCTAGCTAGAAAGTCTTATTTTCTTTCTTCGAGCTGAGGTCTCTTCAGGCATCCAGAAAACACATTTGGTCAATGTTGGCCCCCATACCATTGGCTCACGTCAACCTTTAATTTTTAGATATCATCTTTGATAACAAAGTAGCTAGGAGTAGTTCAAATAATTTTACATTTTCTTTTGATAGGAAAATATTTCTTTCTTATTTTAGTTGCCATGTTTGATGTCTGAAACTAGTTGAACATACTTTGTTCGGCATATTGTTTCTCGTTTTATTTATATATTTCCGTTACACGAGTACCTTTTTATCTATTCCCATCTCTTATCTTACACGAATTTCCTAAATGATCACAGTGCATCCCCCTAGATCAAATGGAAAAAAAGAAAAAAAAGTAAAACTATAGAAGTCACTTATTGATCTAGTAACTCGATTCGTCATTATATATAATAATATATACTACTAGAACATATGAAATTGTGTGTCAAATTCATAATCCAGTCTCTACTAATTAATTTTGTTTGATTAATTATCCGTTCGAATATTTACATATATAATTGATTTGGGTAAATCCAAAGTCTCCTGAGTTTTTTCGTTAGCTATATATATATGTGGAAAGACACATGTTTAAGGATTATATCAAGTGGTTGGGAAAGATAACGACTCATAAAGCTATGAAAACTAAATACTCCCAACTATTCTTTGGATTAGGATGGTATCGACTTTTACGAGGATGTTGTGTGAGCTTTCTAGCTTGTTAATAAATATTCTTGTTGATTACATAATACTCAAAATTTGGATAACCTTTTATAAGGTTAAAACAGTGTAAGAAAAGGATTAACTAGTACTCCTTTCAACTGCATGCAAGTACTCATTTCTCACAAAGACATATAAGTCTATGAATATGATTAGGTGAAGGTTTCCCAAGTTCAGATAACCTCAAAAAACAAAAGGTTCAAACAACAACTAGAATAAGTTTATTTAAGGACAATAAATACAGAATTATATTCATTGGGTTTTCCAAATATCGTGTATATACTTCCTCCGTTCCAAAATAAGTGAAACACATGCCAAAAAGCTCTCACATAAATGAGAGAAGTGTTTCACTTATTTTGTGAGGAAGTATATTTATATATAAATCCCTTGTAGGGGGGAATGGAGATTCCGGCTTATCATTTGGTCATCATCTGCGTAAGTATAGTATAAATTTTGGATTTACAGAAAAAAAAGACATAACTTTACTTAATTACTTTGTCATCTCCAGCGTCATCGATATTATTATAAAAGAATTTCAAGAAAGAAAAAAAAAATAAGAAATGAAACAAATTAGTAAGAGACACCATAAAATATTGAGAGTGCTAGTAATATGATATAGACAAAAAACTGATTGGAGTACAGATAATAGCAAAGGTCTTGATCACAAATTTTTTTTGACCAACTTTTATGCCCCATTAAAGACTTAATAGGATTCAAACCACAAAAGGGTTTTGGTGGTTTGGTTGCTTAACTTATAAGCAGGGGAGTTCAATTTATGTATATTTATGAAAAGCACATCTTATTAAAGGAGAGGGGTCAAAGGGTATTAAATCCTGTTATTTTCTTACTTAAATGAAAAAGGAAGATGGGAAGATCTTGCTTTCCGATTACATAGCTGGTTTTGTCCAATATTGATACGATGGTCACCCAATATTTGTGAAATGATTCTCATTGTCTTATGTAGCCACCATTAATTTCCCTTGTCTCCTTCTCTCTCTTATAATTGGAGGAATTGTGTTAATTTTCCAACTAAAGTTGTGACTAAGTTTAGCTTTCCTTTTCATATAGTATAGGGGCTTAAGCAGCCTACCTTCTTTGGCTTTCAAGTTGGTTCTCTTGGTTCAATATTAATAAATTTAGGGTGTATTTCTTCATTTAATTTTCCTAAACTTATTAAAATTAAACTTATTATTGAAACTTATTAAAATTAAACTTATTGAAATTTAATTGAAATTATTAGAACTTATTGAAACTTATAATATGAAATTGTAAAAAATTCTTGTTCTCTTGATAAGATCAGGAAGTTATTGTAACTAATCTGAAGTTAGCTTATAGGAACTTATTGTAACTAATCTGAAGTTAGCTTATAGGAATTTCTTGAAATTTATATTATAAAGATGTTAAAATTTGTTGACAATTATCTAAACTTATTAGAGCTTATTAAAACTTATTAGAACTTATATGAGCTTATTAACTAAGCCCAAAACTTCATTTTTTTAAGGTGAAGAGAGTGCAACTTTAGTCCTTAGTTATCTTTTTATTGTTAAAAAGTGTTATTAGTTTGATTAATAATTTAACGGATTAATATATTTTTTAATTAAACAAAGTAATTGTATATTTTATTTTAGTATTCTTAATATTAGTTCTTACATTTTATTACGATGTTAAGTTATTATGCATGGTGGAAGTATATTTCTAGTCTAGAGTTACATTGGAGTCTCTTATCTCTACATCAAATTTCACCTTATGTTCTTAAGTGGTAAAATGAATTTCTTTAGTCATTTTTCAATTTAGAAATTCATCAACAAATAGTATTTTTTTACGGCTTTAATAAGCAATTAGTTGTTGGATCCAGAAGATGTCCTGCATAATTTAATAAGATAAAAAGGATATGTAGTTTGTGTTTGACACTTTGTCACAAGTAAAGTAAGATGTCACATTTCCCACAACATTCAATATGAGTAGAAGTATTTCAAAACCTAATTATAAACCTTTTTATTCTAGAGCAAAATATTTGAGGACAGTATATCTAGCTACATTTTCCTAACTAGAATATTTAAGTAATTATTACCATGGAAAATGGATTTAGGGTCCGTTCTGTTCAACTTATTTTGTCTTATCTTATCTTATAAGATCTTATAAAATCTTATCTGATCTTATCTTATCTGATCTTATCTTATAATATAGTTTATTGTGTGTGTCTAACATCTTATTTTATCTGATCTTATCTGATCTTATCTGATATGATCTTATCTTATCTTTTCTTTTCTTTTCTTATAAAATCTTTTATAAGTTAAAATAAGTTGAACAGAACGGACCCTAGCTTAGTTGGCACCGGAAAAAAAAAGTTGAAATAGCAGTGTGAATAATTGAGGAGGGAGTAATATCTAAAGTGTAAACATAGATTATAGATAGGACAAATATGGAAATATGGCGCCCCTCACTTTTTTCTAGCACTCTGAGATATTTCTGGATTTGGATTAGGCTTGTGTTAGAATCCCACATGATCATGAGCTCAGAATCCCACGCGATAGCAGATCGTTGGGATTGCTCATGCGGCGAGACGCAACGCTCGCCGTTGGTTGTTCGTTGTCCGGATCATGATCGTCATCCGCTTCTTCTACCACTTCCATAAGCCATCCGAGGTTTGCATCCACTATCACAAGCACTGACTAGCGATGCCCCCCTTCCTACGCATCTTTGTATCAGTTTTATTTCCTTTTGTTTTAGGTGGGCTGTACAAGCTCCTAAAGCTTATTTAGGTTTGTTTGTCTGTTTTAGTTTGGGTTGTATTAGCATTAGGTTGTACTTCCTCTTTTAATTAATGTACGATTTCTCTTTGTAATAATAATAATAATAATAAACAACTAGTTGTTGGATCCGGAAGATGTCCGGATAATTTAATAAGATAAAAAGGATGTGTAATTTGTGTTTGACACTTTGTCGCAAGTAGAAATCATCATATAGTTTAGCGGGAAGATCATGTCATCATAAGGTAAGATGTCACATTTCCACAACATTGAATAGGAGTAGAAGTATTTAAGAAAACCTAATTATAAACCGTTATTATTTTAGAGCCAAATATTTAAGGACAGTATATCTAGGAGAAAGTATGGGTGCATAGGTATGGGTCAAAAGTGTCTATACCGGGGTATGCAAGTAATTTGACAGAAAAAGACAAAAAAAAAGTTGACTAAATGGCAATTTAGACAACTCTGATCATGTAAGAGAGAAATCAGATCAACTATTATATGAATCAGATCAACTATAATGTGAATCAGATCATATGTAAATTTGTATAATGGCAATTTAGACAACTCTGATCATGTAGGAGAGAACTCAAATCAACTATTATATGAATCAGATCAACTATAATGTGAATCGGATCAACTATAATGTGAATCGGATAATACATGTAGCGTGTATGTAAGTAAAAACCAAAAAAAAAAAAAACAGAAAAAGTTGCATTTATTTACAACTTTGCCACGGTATGGACACTGTTGGCCGGTCCATACCGGGTATGCGCATATCAGCGCTCGTATATCTAGCTACATTATCCTAACTAGAATATTTAAGTAATGATTACCATGGAAAATGGATTTAGTTGGCACCGAAAAAAAGAGTTGAAATGGCAGTGTGAATAATTGAGGAGGGAGTAATATCTAAAGTGCAAAAATAGATTATAGATAGGACAAATATGGAAATATGGCGCCCCTTACTTTTTTCTAGCACTCGAGATATTTCTGGATTTGGATTAGGCTTGTGTTAGAAAGCGCCACGTGGCCTGCTAGTATTAGCTGAATTATGTGATGAGGAGATGATAACGAGGGTAATGTGGATTTAAAGACAACGGTGAAGAAGCAAAGGAAAGAAAAATAAGGTGAGGGAGAAAGACGTGATCTTGAAGCTTTGTGTCTCAAGAATCAAGATGCATAGGAAATAAAGTGAAGCCAAGAAAATCTAGGATGGCCCTTGGGTGGATAAGCATGTCTTTTTCAATTTGTACTGTGTTTTGGGAAAATTCCAATTCCATACAATATTGGAGTAGATCTTAGCCTTCTTTAGTCAAGAGATATTTAACCCAATTAAAAAATTTATCATATACCTGAGTGTACCGTGAGCATGGTACACCCAAAGTTATTTTTTTAGTCATTGCTCATTTGAAATCATTTAAATGAACAAAATATACTTAAAAAAAAGGAGAGTTTCAAATGAACAAAAATTAGTCTTGGGTGTACCATACACATGGTACACCTGGGTGTATGATGAATGAACTCTTAACGCAATATTTTGGAGATTAATGTAGTTTTAAAAGTTTATGACTCCCTCTGTTATAGTGCTTATATTTTTTTTTCCAAGTATTCTAAAATTTAGTGTCTATTTGGAATATTTTTATTTTAATTATTTACTTTCTTGTAATTTTTTTTCAAATGATTAGTTGTAATCCTATTGGTTGTTTTTGTTTATTAAAATTCATTTTATTGGTTGAAACCATGAGCATAATTTACCACAAGTTTCACTTTATGTTGTTTGGTTTTTTTTAAAAAGAAAAGGGGAAAAAACTATTAACTACCGAATACAAGTATTTCTCCTGTTCCTTATAAATGTTTCTAATTTGACTTGAACGTTTGCCAATGCACACATTTGATTATTAATATTATATGTAATCATGCATTTGTAAAAAGTTTTGATATTATTGAAGTACTCTCTTTGTATTATTTTTATCTTTTCTACTGTAGTTGTGCGCGTTTGTCAATGCACTTCTTTGACTGTAAATAATATCTTCCATTACATAATAGTAAAAATTACAACGATTGAATATTGATAAATTAAAGTACTTATTAATTGATAAGAATCAAACAAGACCCCACATGACTATATAATTTTTTCTTATATATTGAGAAGAATTTAAAAGATTTTCTCTAATTGTGAATATTGTTTAGATTCCAAGTGAGAAAGATGTAAAAATACATAATGATTACTCACTAAGATGAATCATATAAGACCCCGCATGACTATATCTATACTAATATATTAAAAGGCGTGCGTGACAACGTATACACGCCACGTGGCACCTCTGTTACTCTACTAGAATTGTCCAATGTGTGCATATATCGTGTCAATTAACAAAAGTAAAATTGGCTTGCAACAAGATTTGAACACGTGACCTCTTGCTATTATACATAGCACAATTACCATCTCAACTAACTTTTAATCATGCTTTAAATATCCATTGTATTATATTTGTACCTTTTAAATGTTGAGTTTTCTTTAATATGTTTTAATGCGAATGGAAAAAAATGCATATCAAGTTCGAAAAACAATACCACCCGGGGCAACGCCCGGGTCCAAATACTACTCTATACTAATATATTAAAAGGTGTTCATCAACAAGGAACTGTGCCACGTAGCGCTATCCCTTACAGTGTTGACTTCATGTACTCTACATACAATAAAAATAATTAGAAAATGTATGGTATAAGATTTGATCCCATGACCTCAAGTTTGTCTACTAAAGTCTTAACCCACTAAACCAAGTAATGTTTGGTGCTATGATTTCAATGTAAAATACTAATAAATGAAAATTATGATTACCCGGGGCGTAGCCCGGGCCTAAAAACTAGTTATTTATTTAATATGGGGAAAATTTAGAAGATTCTACGTAAATCTAGATAGTGTCAAGATTACCAGTAGGAACATCCATAAGGAACGGAGGGAGTAAATTAAAGCATTAATACAAATTATGATATATGCTCCACTTCCTTAATTCCCATGAATATGGTACGGAGGGAGAAAAATACCACTAGCTTTTGGGTTCTTGCAAGTTGCACAAAACTTTTGTTTTATAAATTTAAGAATCTATAATAGATTCGCTACAATCATGGTGAAAATATTTAAAAATAATTAATGAAATTTCAAAGACATAAAAGTAATGACATGGAGTAATAATTTAGCCTTTGTACTAAATATTAATAAATAGAAGTAAAGAGGAAATACATTATCCACTTCAATTAATAAAAATGTGACTCAACTTATTAAATAGACGATATATTTCATTTTTATCTTACATTCAACTTCTCCTTCTAAAACAGAGATCAAGATTTTGGGCACCAAGTCAAAAACTTTGACATTGGTACGTGTAGAGTGTATTTCACTTAAGGAAAAAAACTTCATAATTTATATACATAAACTAATATTGAATAGAAAAATATGAGTAATGTTCATAAAAGATAAGTAGATATAACTATAAGATTTTATCATTATGTTGCAACTAAATTATGAAATGAATTTTCTAAGTTTTAGTGTTAAGCTATATTGGTTTTAATAAACTAAATTTAGTGTTAAACTATTAGAACTTATGACTGCAAAACATATACCCATTGTAGGAAGCATATGGAACTCTTATTTCTTGTCAATTGTATAAATTCATATGTTTTAATAACGTGTAATTTTTTTACAAATTAAAAATCAAATTGCATTATAATATATAAATAAATCGCATAATGGAGGAAACAAATACATTCAACAAAAAGAATAAGGTTTCACGTATTATTCCTATAGAATTTTCCATTAAAAAAACTCCGTAAGTCGACTCTCTATTCTTTAAACCACTCGTAACTAAAACCTTGATAAAAACCAGCTGCATTGACTAAATGTATTCCCATATTCATTAATAAGGCAATTTATATTTTATGAGATTAACATATATATATAAAATAAAAAATAAAAAGTTCTAAGTATTTTTACTTTATTCCCTTAATGACAACTCATTCTTTTTATCATGTCTAACCCAACCTATATAACTCTATTATTGGATCTAATAAATATCGTACTTTCTATAGTTCTCTCGTGTTCGTTATGAAACTAAAGGCACACTGACATTTTGATTTCTTTAATAACAATTAACTCTCTTTAAATATTTTTATATATAATTAGAAAGTCATGTTGTTATTTTTTGTGTCAATTGAATTCAATTAAATTTAAATATGAAAAATTGGTTATATTATTTATTAAAATCAGTTTAGATATATACATTGCGTATAAACCTCATCTTTATTTATTTATTTTTAAATATATATATATATTAATAATAAAATTGAATGATCAAGATGTCATTTGAAACTTGATGGTTTAAAATTTTCTTTTTCAGTGATTGACAGTAGACGTAGTCGACACTCGTTGTAGAATTTCGGAGAAGAATACATCTAATATACTATTGAGATGCGAATGAGGAAACATATAGTTATGTGAAGAAAACAAATAATTAGGTATCATGGTACTTTTTTTTTAAAATATATATAAAACTTAGATAATTTGACCTTATAAAGCAAATATAGCTAATACAGAAACAGAAAAAAATACTCCTATCTCACATGAGTTGTGATTAATTGGAATAAGGGATGGGGACAAGTGGTAGTGTAACTAGTGTTTATATATTAGGGTCACTTATGAGATAACCAAGAAATATCAAGAGAGAACAACATAAGTATTAGGTGGATAAGTTTTGCTTAACTAGTCAAGTAAATGGCACGTTAAAGCATGCACATTGCACACATAGAACTTTGCATGACATGCAAAAGCGAGGCTCCACTAAACCCTACGTCAAAGGATAGCTTTGTCTAGCGGAATTAACCAAATCACGGCATTATATTACGCTCTCTTCAACCTAAGTGAATCGAATTAATTGAGAATGTACGTACCAAGTTCTTTATTTTTGGAAAACTTGTGATTGTAAATCTCTAGTTTTGGGATATCTTGTATTATTCTTATCATATTATTTCAAAATTTCATTAAATCATAAATAATCTTAAGTTTGGTGATGACACTCTTTTCATATTGATCCCTAATGACTATTACTTATTATATAGGCAAATTTGTCAGAAACAACCTTTTATAAGACACTTTTTGTCAGAAACAACCTTTTAAATTTTTTTTTGTCAAAACAAACCTTAAACCAAAATATGTTTGTCACATTAAACCGAGGTGATGTCACTCCGGTGTTGACCATCCAATTCGGCGTTGACTCGGTTAATGACACCTTTCCCTCCAATTTCTTCACCTATTAACTGAGTCAACGCCGGAATTGGTTGGTCAACACCGGAGTGACATCACCTGGTTTAATGTGACAAACATATTTTGGTTTAAGGTTTGTTTTGACAAAAAAAAATTTTAAAGGTTGTTTCTGACAAAAAGTGTCTTATAAAAGGTTGTTTCTGACAAATTTTCCTATTATATAAGCTAAAATTTTCTCCTTTATTGGGTCTTGATCTCTATTCTTCCCTATCTTTTCCAACCACGACGCTGACACGACTATATATTTGGAGCATGTTACGTATGCCTTTTAACATGTTAAGTTAATAAATTTTGAATTGAAACTAATATTAGACTAGTATT
This sequence comes from Beta corolliflora, assembly GCA_947648045.1. NCBI lineage: Eukaryota > Viridiplantae > Streptophyta > Magnoliopsida > Caryophyllales > Amaranthaceae > Beta > Beta corolliflora. The sequence continues at coordinate 27,360 of CANSZD010001712.1, forward strand.
ATCAAACTTGGGAATATTTTTAGATAAATCAAATGTATGAAACCTCAAATAATTAAAGTTATAGTGACCATTATTTTCCCAAAAAAGTTATATTTCTGTATTATATTGCATGAAATTAGTTTACATGAACGCGTAACTTAGCGTCTAATTGATCTCAAGCTTAGCTTAATTTAGCAACTCCAAAATGTTCAGAAGTTTGTGATTCAAAGTCCTTTTTTTCTTGTACTTTGGAGTAAATTAGACGTGTAATTCCATGTGACTATGTTCTGTAATTGTAGTAAAAAGAGTAGGCTTCTACCATAAGTTAATTACACTACATGTAGTTAATTGCACACCGGCCATATGATATGGAGATTGGTGTGAGTCATGTCAATTTGATGAAGAAGCTCCAAGTTCGATATCAATTTTGGTTTATCACGGTACAAAGGAATTAAATCAATGGCAGTTGAAGACTTAAAGTGCAATTATAATTCCTTGTACCTGATTTCTATAAACTAAATACTTCGAACATAATCAATCAAGTTATAGGAAAATGGTTCCATGTATATCATTTCTTACGTTCTATAGTACTCTTAATTCATCATGGAGTTAGGACACCCATCAATCCACTGAGTACTAGGCTCACAAAAATGTTAATGAGCCATATGATAATAGAGTTCTTTTTCATTCAAGTTTTAGGAAAATGGTTCCATATATGTATATCATTCTTTCTGTTCTACACTGTTAATTCGTTATAGAGTTAGGACACCCATCAATCAAGACCCACAAAAATGTTAATGAGCCATATAATGATACGATTTTTCATTATATATCTACAAACATCACTCTAATGCTAAGATAAAAAGCAATTAGCCAAATTACAAACATCAACAAAACATTAGTCCGAGTAAGAGAGTGGGAGGCATAGAAAGGAGACATGTAACATGTTTTTGGCTAGACCTGAGTAAAGTTTTTCTCGGGTTGGAATTGGGATCAAATTAAATGGTCTAGTGTTCTTATTTTCTATCAGATCGATATTGGAGTAATCAACTTGATTAAGGATAATTAATTTTTAGTATATGACGAATTACAATATATGAATAACTCGAATAATACCAACGTGTGATGGTCAATGATATTAACATAAAGTAAACACCATAAGAAGAATTCTTATAAACCATAACTCATTATTAGCATTTTTGCGTTTAAGAGCAATATTGGAAAGTTAAAAGCTTAACTTACCAAAAGTAGGAAGTAGGTGAAAATATAAATGCGATGTCTTACTTATAGGCTAGGAACAAACTATGGAGTAGTAATTTATTGAGATCATGACTTTGCTTGTTCTTTCATGCGATGTCTTACTTGTAGGCTAGGAATAAACTATGGAGTAGTAATTTATTGAGATCATGACATTGCTTATTCTTTCTACAAAATAGTTGGTTTTGATATGTGAGGTGGCTTAGAAATGGTTACCGAGGAGAAATGCATGGGCAAACAAACTAAAGAGACATATTGCAAAGTGCATACTTTACGCCATTTTATGATGAAGTAGTATGATATAAGTAGTACATCACAATTCACATTATATTCCATACAAATTTGAAAAAGATGGAGCATAAACTTAAAAACTTTTTAAGAGATGAGAGAATCTGTTATTTTGTGAAAATGCATAATGTGGGACCCATAAATTTTGTTGGGAGGTTTGGGAGCAAATCATCTAGTTGTTGGCTTCACAACAGCCCAAAAAATAAGGTGAATTGCGTGGCAAAATAGAAATGCACAATAAAGCTGAGTAATAAGGTTCCAATTGTTGAGAAAATGCCACATAGGATTATATTAGTCCAAGTAACTTGAAAGAAGATATAATGAATGAAAAAAAGGGTAAGAAAAATAAATTTTAAAGGCTGAAATTGAATTTTATTAGTGTTGGTGGAAAACAAGACACGCCAAATTGAAAGTTAAAGGTTTTGTGGAGGGATCCACCATGTTACCACCTTAAGCGGCCGTGATTTTGGAAACTCTTTTGAGTTTGGAAAAGAATAATCTTGGCTCTTTTTTTTCTTCTTTATTTTCCCTTGATTCTCTTCAATTTGATTACTTCTTGTAGTTTTCCAATGAAAGCTTTGGTTTTATTTAATTTTTGGAAAAAATTGTGGGAAATTAAGAAACTTTATCGTTTACTTCCCTTTGTATTTTTATCACTCAATAATATATCATGTTTGATCGGACAATACTACGATTATGTTCTTTTGAGATTAAACAAACCGAACCTGGTAACTAAACTAAACTAAAATTGTGAGAACTAGCTGAACGAAATTGCATTGAAACTGTGTCCAAAAGAACAGGGCCTACTTCATCCGTTTTATTATTATTGCGACATATTCTATTGAAGCATTTTCTAAGAAATTTCGTAGCCAAATGTTATCTTTTTGGAATATGTTCAGTTTGGTGGTATGTCTCTAGATTTTATTGAGATTTTATTGTGGTGCACCGAGGTTTTAGAAAATTATATTCTCTTTGATGCCTTGAGGTTTAGTGAAGTCATTTTGTGGTGTTATATGGTTTCACTTATCTCCCTTTTGATATTTCGAAAATTCAGCAAAATTTTCACTTTGATGTCTTATATGATTTCATTAGTTCCTTTTTGATACTCGTCGTTCTTTGAAATTCGTTGATCATTGTAATTGTACTGTGTAAGTCGTCGCTCCCACTGACGGGATTTTCCTCGCATCCCAGATAATCTTCATTAATTTATAAGTATCCAAACATAACTAATAATTGTTGACGAATTACTTATTGCTAATATTTCTAATGGTTACACTTTGATTTTTTGCTCAAATTTCTAATTTATTTTTAACATAGATTGCCACTGATTATATCAAAATATTATCATGAATATGAGATCTTATTAGATTTGTTTCAACGTATTTAATTTTTACAAATTAGGAAATACAGGTATTTATAGTCAAATATGTGCAATGAATAACGTGAAAAAGAAAATTATCTGTATGATGAGATGAAATCAATAACTATATTACTATCAGTGTGATATTATAATCATTCATTGCTAGATGTTAAAATGTAAAATTATTAGAGGTGAGTTTGATAATTCTTATCTGAAGAGATAGTCTCATACAAGATTTTTAGTTAATCCCTCAATAATTAAGTCAAAGGTCAAACAACATACATATGGCCATATGGGGTGAGATCAAAGGTGCAATTATGAATCTCACTCAAACACAAAGGTCCTGTAGCGTAAAATTGTGTCAAACTTCTTCTTCATTCCGTACTTGGGACCTGAGAACAGAATCTAACTTCAATTTACTATATTAAAATCAATATCAATAGTGATACAATAAGAGAGATTTTAATAAGAACAAAAATTAAAATCTCCACTCTAATAAGATTACATTAGGGAATATCAGGAGGGGACAATCAGAGGATGTTGCTTGACGCATTTGCATTAAACTTTCCTCGTAAAACGAGTTTATTTTTGTGTGTGAAGCTATTATTTTTAGAGCATGAGCTTGCATGTGACTGATTGAGTAGGGCGTAAGCTAATTTACCCCCGATCTTGAGTCTAACTTAGGGTGATTATAATTTGTTACCATATATTTATTTAATATATGCATGTAAGCATGTTTAGTAAAGGGAGTTATTTGCTTTTGCTGAATAATATATATGGCCACATGCGTACATATTCTCATATACATTAATATATCCATGCACACGTCCACTTTTCATCAGATTATGGTATGTTTAGTTCGCGAAATTTTACGTGCGAACTTATCGATCGATCCGATCCGATCGAACTTATTTTTTTCTCGATCGATCGGTGATACGATCGATCGATCGATCGAACTTATCTTTTTTAAAAAACATATTATTACTAATATTATTATTACTTTGTATTTCATTACTAGTATTACTATTACTATCATTTTATTACTATGCACAACTTTCAATAATAATAATAATAATATAATAATAATAATAATTATAATTTTATAATAATAATAATATAAATAATATTATAATAATAATAACAATAATAACAATAATAATAATAATAATAATAATAATAATAATAATAATAATAATAATAATATTATTATTATTATTATTATTTATTATTATTATAGCATAATTAGTTTTTTTTTTAAAAAGAGCACATTAGTATATGAACATACAATTAAAAATAAAAGACTAAGGACTCTTGGGTACAATGGTATGGCTTCTTACCTCCCACATGGGAGACCAAGGTTCAAATCTTGGTGGAAGCATATATTTCAATATTGTTGTGAGTGGGGAAGGGGGGTTGGGGCTTGTTGGGTCTTTAGGTGAATGACCCCGCGTGTGCGGCTTTGTAGGAAAATTCATCTTACCACGGGATTCTCGTAAGGGGCCCAAAAAAATTAAAAATAAAAGAACACTCATGTTCAAGGTCCGTTAATAATAAAAAAGTCGTTAATAATAAAAGAACATATAATGATATTAAAAAAAGAACACATTTTTAAAATAAAAGATAGATGTTATTTTATATTGATGACATGTTTGGATTTAACTAACAACATGTTCTTTGTTATATCAATAAATTGTTCTTTTTTATTATAAATAAACCTATAAATATATATAATCATATGATCTTGAACAAAATGGTTAAAAATTCTTCTTATATCGTTGTCTTGTTCTATATAAACTTTGTTTTTAAAGATAAGTTGAAATCCTTTGTAGGGAAAATTTTGAACGTGATGACAACACCATTAGGTTATCCCATGCTACTCATGTTTTATATAAACTAGTAATATATAATTTATATTATTCTACCAAAATTATTTTAAAACATAAACATCATATACTATTGTCATGTTCTTTACATGTACAACATCAAAAAGAACATCACATATCAAAATTATTAATTAGAATAAATATAAAAAAGAACACTTACAAATGCCAAAAGAACATTCTTCTTCTTGAACACAAATAGCTTCAAATAGTGATATCAATGACATTTATAATAATAGCAACGACATTAATAATAATTACCAATACTAATAATTAATAAGTACAACAACGACAATAATAATAATCTTTTTGAACAAATGTACTAGTAACTAGTAATATTAATAGTAATATTAATTGTATAAAGTAATATTAATAATAATAATAATAACAACAACAATAATTATAATTATTACAATAACAATAATAGCATTAGTAATACTAATAATCATAATAATCATGATGATGATAATAATAATAATAAGTTTTAAAATATAAGCATAATCTGAACTTATCGATCGATCGATCGATCGATCGATCTCGAACTTATCGATCGATACGATCGATCGATCGATCTGATGCGTCCGATCGATCGATACGATCGATCGATCGAAATAAGCGAAAATAAGGTGGCCGAACATGGCGCATGTGTATGGCTATAATTATGAACTGCAAGTCTGTTGTAAGCATCTGATCATTCCATACTTTTAAGTTTAAATTACAATTAGTTAATTATATAAGATATAGGAAGATCACGTGAAGTTACAAAAATGACCCTTTTAATTATTGTGAGACAAATTTGTAGCTAAATAGATAGCTTGACTTTTTATGTAATTGCATATTGCGGAACTCAAGGTATATATGGACGCACTAGTTTTTTCCCCTACTTAAAAACAGTGGTGGATTCATTAGATGAAAAATATTCTAATAATGGTTAAAAAATTTCAACTTACCATGCAAAAAGACCACTTTACCTATGTTAGAATGGAGGCGATAAATGTTAGTGGTTGAGAATCCTTCACAACTTGAATTACTTCCTCCATTGTTTTAGTTGTATCAAATTGACTTTCCACACTATTTATATAACTCACTTTGGCCATGTTTTCTATTAATATTTAAAAAGGAATGTTATTAAGAGTAATATCTAATACGTTATTGAATTTGTCCTAATATTAATTTTCAAAATATCAAATATTATAATTTTACTAATAGATGGATAATGTTTCCAATGGGGAAGGTGGTAAATTGATAATAGTAAAAAGTCCAACCTTAGAGGACGACAAAATAAAAGTTTCATATATGTTAATTTTTTTTGATAAGCTGGTTTGTTTTATTAATGAAAGGCAAAATTAGTACAGCCTAGGACTAGTACATGAACAGTCAAGACAAGGGGCAAAATTACCTCCCAAGCGCATCATATATGTTAATTAATTACAAACATTACTAAATTTAACTATGAATTTGTTTTATATCTCTCTTATCAGATGGATTCATTTTTCTCTATATTCGTTTAATATTTTTATTCTTCATATAACCTCCTTAATTCGTGTATCCAACCTAGTTGCCCTAGGAAAAGCAAAGGGAGGAAATATGTATTCAACTCGTCAAGGAAGTAGTACAAGCGGTGTAATATAACGTTGCTTTAATTTCTTGCCTGCAAGTGAATGAGTGATGCGATAAAATATGCCTTCTTCACCTTTACGTGCATGGTAAGTGAACTTCAAGAACTTCCTTTTTATTCCTCGAGTTTAGGATTAGGAGGAAAACTTACCCCGGTAACCAAAGGGCATTTTGGTCATTAAGCACTTGTTAAAAACTCCCCATTATTCACCTCAAAAAAAAAAACTCTCCATTAGGAGATACTCACCTTTTTTTTTTCTTCTTACTTTAACTGTGCACGTTTGTCAATGCACTTATTTGACCTTAAATATCTTCCATTACATGTTAGTAAAAATTATAACGATTGAATATTAATAAATTATTCCACTCATTAAGACGAATCAAACAAGACCCCACATAACTATATTTTTTAATATATATTGAAAATAATTTAGAAGATTCTCTCTAATTGTAAATAGTGTCAAGATTCTAAGTAAGAAGAACAAAAAAAACAGAGGGAATATCTCTTAAAAGGAAGATTATTGGAACTCTTGGTACATGAGTTTTGTCAAACAAGAGATAGACGTTAATATGTATATCTACATTGTAATGGATTCAGGATGAATTACCAAAGAGATGAAAGTAGCAATCACTTGATGTATTGATGGATGGAAGTACAAAAAGTATGGAAGTTCGCTATTATTGGCGGGTCTTTATACTTAGAAAAAAATAATATCGAACCATTTATTTTGGTTGGCTTTATTAATGTATTTAAGCATAATTCCTTACAAAGAAACAATATAGTTAGAATTACAAGTCTCTTGGAATTAAAGCCTCAAAGTTAGTCATATTCATGGAGTATTTGTTTGTTTGCTTTTGTTCATGAAATACCCAAGTCCCACATGGAAAGAATACAAAGCTATTACCTTGTTTATATATCATTATGTTCCTTATGCTATGTTGAGCAATGGGCTAGAAGAATGGCAAACCACACGCGCCGGCCAGGCTTGTGGCGAGCGTGGCATGGGATGTTGCTCGTTTTATGATCTGCTCTATTTTTGGGACCAGTTTCGGTTTTCTGAGATTTCTTTTGCGAGATTCTCGTAATCAGTTTGTAACGGCAAATCAATTCTTACTGTTTTTATCACTGTTGTTATACCTTATTTTCCTCCCATAATATTTCATTGCCTTATTTTTCATTTTTTCTCTAACCTGTTTAAACTTTAAATCTTTGGTTAGAGTTACATACAATAATCAGTCATTCTCTCCACATAAAAATGTTCTCCTAAATTATTTTGGGCCAAGTTCAGTCGCTCCATCCGTCTGCTTCACTAGTGGAAAAAAATACAAGGGCTGCGGTGCAAGGGCTGCGGTTTATTGAAAACCGCAGTCCTTAATGTGAAGGGTTGCGGTTAGCCCTAAAACCGCAGCCCTTTAAGATAAAGGGCTGCGGTTTTGGGCTAACTGCAGCCCTTGAGCGGCCCAAATATCAACTCTCTCACCACACGCTACATTTCTTACCACACGTTATATTTCTCACCCCTCCCTCTCTCACACCTCTCTCTCACTCTCTCACCACTCTCCCCCTCTCTCTCTCACCACTCTCTCACTCTCGTTCGCCGAAACCTATCTCCTCGTCGGGCGCGGAAAGAACGTCGGCGATGCTCACTCTCTCGGTAACAATGGCGGCAACTACTTCATCGCCAATTCTCGGCAACAATGGCTCAAGTGAGTTCTAACACCGGCATTTCTTCACCTCCGCGTTACGTCGACGACACCTCCTTCCATCGTGAAAAGCCCTAGCCTTCCGACGATATTGCTTTGCAAAGGCGGAACCGCCGAAGAATCCGGCGGGCTAGGGTTTCAAAGGTCAGTTATTTTCTGGTGGAGAAAAAAGGTTTTATTTTCTTCTTTTTTTCTTGATATTTTGTTTTATTGTTGTTTTTATACTCAGTTGATAATTTGTTGATGATATTGGATTTTGGATGATTTTTAGTGTAATTTGGGGTAAAAAAGAATTACCCTTGTTTTGGTTTGATGATTTTTTGTTCAATTTTTGTGGTGTTAGGGTTTTTTTTATAGGAGTGTGTTTTTGTTTCATTTTGGATGGTTCCCCTGCATTAATCTTTGTTCTTTTCGCGTACACTCCCACTGGCAGAGAGACACGCACAGAAAGAAAGAGAGAGAGCTTTTAATGGCGAAGAGAGCCGAGGCGATGAAGGTGTTATCTGTGGAGAATATGGTTTACCAAGTTGAATATTGTGAATTTGCTCCCGAATTTGAAAAATGCAAACCCCTGGTTGATCCAAAATGCTCCTGATATTTACCCTGAGCTTTTCTTGATTTTTCTTCTTGTTTCTGGAACTTTGTGGGTTTTATTATTATATCTTAATGTTAACTACTGAATTTTATTTTTTTGTTGGATTGTTGCTGTTGTTTTTTATAATGGTTCTCAGAGTCTAGTGCTAAAGAAGCTGATAAGGTGTCTGAAATACAAAGACATTCTGATTATTTTGCATTCTTCTTGATTCTTTCGCTTTTGAACATTCTGATTTTGAAGGTATATGATTATGTGAAATTCATGGCGATAATAAGTTGGTGTTTGAGTTTTCTTTAGCTTTGAATGTGAAATCTTTGCTAATTTTGGACATTGAAATTTCGGGGTGGATTATATTGCAGGGTTGTGATGCGTCTCTGCTTCTAGATGATAGTAATGGGAATCAAAATCGTTCAATAGAGAGAAATGCCTTCCCAAATCAAACTCTCAAAGGGTTTGACATTATTGATCGGATCAAACAAGCTTTAGAAACTGAGTGCCCTGGTGTCGTTTCGTGTGCCGACATTATTACTCTAGCCACAAGAGATGCTGTCATTCTAGTAATTACCGCATCTGGAAGTGCTATATAATGTGTTTTATTTGGATTTTACTTTGTCGTTTATCGTTTAGGTGCTTATGATGGTATATGATAGATGATGAAGAGTTGCATATTTTACGAGTATTCGTGATCTTTATCTACAATTTTTATGTCAACTTGGCCCTTTAGTTCTTGGATTCATCTCATTGTTTTGTCTATGAGGACATTTGATAGTCTTTAGAGTTGCTCTATTAATCTCCAAGTCGGTTGTGTTGACAAGTTAATAACTACATGTTATCAATTTGTCGTTTATTAAGCGACTAGAATGCTAGATGCACTTTAACTACGATAGCAGAGGCCATGGTTGGATAGTTTAGGAATTAGGATTATCTTATTTTTTTTTATCTTATATCTTATCCACATAGTTTAGGAATTAGGATTGTCTTAATTTCATCTTTTCACCAAAAAATACAAAGAAGATATATAATTACGGGCGACATTTAGTAAATACGGGGGCATGTAGTTGCACCTAAACGAGGCTATTTCTTTGTGAACTCATTGCACTCCCCCACCGGCACTCCCCCGCCCCCCCCACCCCCTGACCCTCCCCTCACTTGCACTCCCCTTGTCCCCGCACATCCCGCTTCCCCCCCCCTGCACACCCCATGTATGCACACCCCATATATGTACTATTGTGTGCTCCATGATCTTCGAACAAATTTACCATTTGGACTTCTTAGTAAAAGCAAAGTGCAAAGATGTAGGCGTCGGGATTTCTTAGCATAAAGTCAGTGGTGTGGAATTCTTAGTAAAAGCAACATAAGTTTGCTTTACTATTAATCTTCAATATCATTCCATTAATATGATTTGGTTATAATGGACACAGTGCTGCTAGTTGCACTATTACACATTATCCGCTATAATCAATGTCTCTCTCCCTTAATGATAGCTTTAACAATACCAATCAATTCAGAGTTCAAACTTGTTAAATGGTTTTTATCTTTACAAACTTATGATGCTATTTCATGATTTATAAACAAACAATTATATTTTGGTTCTTAAATGTCTCTAACAACGTTGCAAAGTAAAAATTACAACTTAGTGCATAGGGGATACTATAATTGACACAAAGCAAAACCAAGGGGCAGAAAACTAATGAAACACAAAGGCAATAGTGGACTAGTGGTTTCATCCACAAAATTGTGTCTCCCCCCACCCCACCAAAAATATATAAATATATCAATATATATATATATATTTAACATTAGAAAGATTATAGGGCCCTAACTCATAACCCCAGCACCCCCCTGCTACCCCCTCTGCTACACGCCTAGCCACCCCCCTACTTCCCCTCCCCCCTTGCCGGGCCCCCATTGCCCAAGTAACACCCCCCTGCCCAGCCGCACCCCTCCTGCTACACCCCGCCCTGCAACCCCCCGCTACACCCCCCCCCCTACAACCCCTTGCCGGCCATTTGTTTAGCCATTTGTTGTTGTAGTTGCCATGTACTTACAACATCAACTAATTAAAAGTTGTTCTTGTGGAGTGGGTCTCGTCCCGCCTTCCGCTTTGTAGTACTTGCATGGATATAGTTTCACCTCCAAATTATAGCGATTTTGGTTTTATTTGCCTGGTTCTATCATCTCCAAAAAAGTTGCTTTTGAGGGATTCGGATGCTGATCTTGGTGGAGTTGTAATGTCTTCATGGCTGTTCTTTGGTTGGTTATTTTTTGATGGTTGTGATCCTGCTCATATATGGCAATTCGTACATTCGAGGGCAGCCTCGAACTAATGTCATTTAGTTATTATTTTCTCTATATTTGTGTAAAAAACATAATTTGTAATGAAAAATGATACTTATATATATATATATATATATATATATATATATATATATATATATATATATATATATATATATAAAACTGTTTGGGAACATTTAGGACAAAAAATGCAAAAAAAAAAAATTTATTTTTTATTTTTTTTGGGTCACAAGGGCTGCGGTCAGGGAAATAACCGCAACCCTTGGTGGGTTAAGGGTCGGTTAAGGGCCAAAACCGCAGCCCTTAACCCACCAAGGGCTGCGGTTTTGGCCCTTAACCGCAACCCTTAACCCACCAAGGGCTGCGGTTATTTCCCCGACCGCAGCCCTTAACGCTCTAAGGGCTGCGGTTAAAAACCGCAGCCCTTCCTAAATGCTAAGGGCTGCTAGTCCAATGGCGGCGGTCAAATAACGCAGCCCTTGGGCCCCTTTTGACCGCAGCCCTTGGGTTTTTTTTCCTCTAGTGCTTGTGAGTGCACACAATCGGACAGCGCTGTGTTAATCCTGGAGGGTGGTTGTCGGGAGGAAGTTTGCACCCGTGCTGCGGCGAAATCACCTTTAAGGACAGTGGATTTCTCCACGTCACATCCTTCTCATCTCTTCTCGTTTTTCCCAATTCAAGTAAGAGCTTTCTAACTATTTTCTGTGTACCGTCTCCTTGCGCATTAGTTTCAACAAAGTCAACTATATCGAGATAGAGCTTTAATGTCTTCTTCCATAAGTAGATAAGCTAAGTTTGATTATACAAATTTTCTTCAAATCTTAAACCTTCAAATGTTTTACAATGTAATTTCCCAATTTTAAGCAACAATTATCTAATAGGGATTGATATCGAAGATTTATAATGATAAACTTGGATAAAAATTTGTACGAGTATAAATATTTGTCTCAATATGATGACATGCATACGATGCTTTTGAATATGGAACGATTTCTCATGCTTTAAACTTTAAAGCATGAATATAATATTACATACACATTTTGTATAACCCTTCCACTTTTAGGTAATAGGTCATATTTTTAATTTTGATAAGTTAATCTTTATTTTTTCTTAGTTACCCTTAATGATAATCTTAGCTAAGAATTAATAAAAAAAACTACATATATTAGTATGAAGGAGACAAACATTTAAATAACGGATGGTCATTTTGTATTTTTACTCAACGTCTTAAATCAAAACTCTAATTTTTCACTTGATACAAAATTTGAATACATAGATAGATAACTCCTAAATTGTATTTCAAGATGAGATTGCTATGCTAGTCGTGATCGGCATTATAATCTTTCGTAAAACCATATCACTTTCATACTTGCATTGTACAAGTATCTACTATCCCCGACCCTCAATCATTTATTAATTTGTAATTTATGGTGTAATTAGTGTTATGCTGGATTGTACAAATGAAAATTAAGATTTTATTGTTTAATAAGTAGACCACCCACTTGTTGGCTTTGCTTGCATTGTTTTCTTATGGTGTGCAAAAAAAATTTCATTGTTATCGTTTCTTCTAATAACAGTGGATGACTGATAATCATATTGTAGAGGAATATACCGATAGATAAGGTTCATGATGTGGAGTGAGTGAACGCTAATGTTTCGTGTTGTTTAACGAAACCAATGGCGGGTCAGCCCACCCGTCAATTGTTTATGTGTGAGTATTACAATTTTTCCAATGATTAAGCTAACAAAACCATATAATATATTACTAAGTCTTGTATATCTTTATTATATAAGTGAAGGGGGGAGCTATGGTGTCCTCCTATTGAATTACATCCTTACCCTTAAATAAAAAATATTACACAACATACAAACTAATTAAACATATATAAATAACTTTCCAAATCAAAGTTATTGTCCAATTAATGCAGCAAATCATATGTTGCATTTGAGTAATAGATGTAGAAAAAAAGGAAATTTCCATAAACGAAAAAGATGCATTGAAAATTATTTTATCCATGATCCATTACTTATTCAATTATGAAGTAAAAAAAATACGATCAAAGTTATGTCCAACCCATAAACAAACTCAAAAATCGTTGAGCATCTCAACTTTCTTGATTAGTGCGTTTAACTCTTTTAATTAGTGATTAATAGCGATAATATGATTAATGGGTAACATTGTATGTTGAAAGTATTGATTTATAATGTATTTCAAAACTCACTATATTCCTCAATATATAAAACTCTTTTATTTGGTAGAACATACATCAACGGTCTCTTTCACATAGTTTCAACTCCAACTATATTCTTTGAAAACGACAACAAAATGTTAGTAACATATTTTCTAATGATATTTATACATTATATAGGTTTGATTATTCAAGTCATTTAATTATAACAATGTTTTAAAAATGTTATAGACAATTATTCACGTAAAAAAAAAACCAAGATATTTACTACTAAAGAAAAAAATTCAGCAAAGAAAATCCAAGCAGGCATCGCGTGCAAAGAATGCTAGTATGCGAATGTCCACACCGTTAGTCAATGGTGCGGCCAGTCCATATATAAGGTCAATTATTATGTTTTGAGGTTACTAATTAATATACTAGGGGTTATTTACAATTCTTGGTGTTCATTATTAATATAGTAAGCCTAACTTATAAATTGTCGGGATTACTTATGTCCATCTATTCGGATTACTTGTCTTAGGGGTTACTTATCAATATATATTAGGGGCTACTTATATAAATTAAAAGGGGTTACTTATGTCTTAATATAGTTAGTTTGTCTATAACACACGCGGTCACATGAATGTTAATCATGCAGTCAGCCACAAAAAAGACTTGTTGTAAGTATATACAGGGTTGGTTAGCTTAAATATAGGAGGGTGATTAACCTTGGCTGATATTATGGATTCATACTACAACCATTGAACAAAATTTGTTTTTTCAAGTTCTTATACATATTTAGGTCCTGAACGAAAAAAAAAGGTTGAAAGTTTAGGTCCTCTATATGGTGTTTACTTCTCACGTGACAAATGGCCCTAATTGAAACACTCATTGAGTAATCCAGCCAAATCTGAATCGAGTACGTACCTAATGTGATATACCTGCTCCTTTTTTTACATGTTACACTTTCCCTTTTTACGCATGCCAATGCAAAACTTTAAGAACATACTAGTATATCTCTAATTTTGTATTTGTAAAAATCATAAAAAGTACATATTAAGACGAATCTAACAAGATCCCACATGACTATATTTTTATTCACGTATAAATCACAAACGATGGTCAAAGTGAAATTTGTGAATAGTGTAAAATATCAAAGTGTAACATGTTAAAAAAAACGGAGGAAGTATATATTTAAGACATATACTTTCTCCATTTCCAAATACATACAACATACGCAGAGTAATAACTATTCATCTACCAACCTTATCCCATATTTTCTTTAAAATGTATAAGAAATAATATAATCAAGTGTTGTCTTATTTAATTCGTCTTATACATTCTTTTTTTTTGACGGGATCTTATGCATTCTTTCATAAAATCAACTTTCTATAATTAAAGATATGAAGGAACAAAATGTGCATTGGAATTTGGATAGCGTGTAATAATAAGGAAATGTTGCATGTATTTAGAAATGAATGAAGTATTATTATATAATTTCTAATACCTAGCTAATCACCTTTAAAAAAACTCAACCCAATAGAAAATATGGCTAAATATCATTGCTTGCCTGCAATATAATTAGTTATTTATTTGAGTAAGATAAATCTATCAAATTGCCTCAAGTTTCTTCCCATTGATAGCATGAATCAACAACTTGATAATCCTAAATGATTACTCGTCGTATTCTTTTTCTGTGTCTTCTAAGACGATGCACCTACTAGTTTGACTGGATCGATCATACTTATCCATATTGTTCGCCCCAAATCAAACACTTGTTTAGCCGTTGAAACAGCAAAGTAGGTGTTGGAATAGACTATAGTGTATTATCCATTCAAGGATAAAAAAGAAGAATTATTTCAAACATCAAATAATGACTACTTATTAGTTATTACGATCATATATCGTATAAATTTAGGTTGCATGAAGAAAGGTAAGTCCAACTAAGCAATAATTAATAATAATATCCCATTCTACATCAGCTGCTACATTATATATTCATGCAACTCAAATCTTTTCACCATGCATAATGCATTTATATATGGAAGTCTCGGCTAGTCGGCTCCTAACACAAATTATAATTTTTATTCGAAGAGTATAAGTAAAGGAGTTATATCATGATTCATGCAAGATGTAACTACTATTGTCGCATTACTTGGCCATTGTTCTTTTAAGATAATTATCTAAGGAGATTATAATAGCTTGTTATAAAGTGTTAAAATCAATGTAAGTATTATTGTTAAGAAACATTAGTAATATTTAATAGTAAAGTATATTATTTACGGCACTTTATCTCTTCTAATGACCCTTACTCTACATCAAGTCATCAACATCATACAACTAAAAAATATAAATAAAATATTATCACATAAAGTCTTGAACATGCAACCTCATGTATGAATAATCATGAGGTTATTTTCTCAAAATAATGATGATATTGTCGTTCTTTAAAGATAATCAAGTATTTAAGTTAGAAAGATATACTAATATATAAATGACTAAAAATAAAGTAAATGGTTTATCACGTCTTTTTTTACTGATATTTTTTTATATCAAATTGACGTCACATAAATTTTAATCATAACGATTGTTCACCAAAATCTGATTGTATGACACGCAACAACCTATTTTTGTTTTGACTGGAAATATGAAGATATTATTAAGAGGAAGGCTTATCAGCCATTACAGCACTATAAACTTCCATTGGAGCTTCTTCTAACCACACCTGCATATTCCTAACAACATTACACATGTGAGCTAGTTGGTGTGCCACCTTATTACCTTGCCTCTTAACATGAGAGAAAGAGATCTGAGTACATTGCTTAGCTCTATCAATGATATCATGAACAATTCTTCCAAAGGGAGAAGGGTCACATCTTCCTTCCTTCAAGTGGCTGAAGAGTTTATAGTAATCTACCTCCACAATCAACCTTGTTAGTCCAGCTTCAATGGCAATCTGCAGCCCATGTCTTGTACTTAAAGCCTCGGCTATGTCTGTATCCTCAATACCTTCCATCGAAGAGCATGTAGCCATCATAACATCCCCAGTAAAGTCACGCACCACCCCCCATACCAATCTTTTGCCCCTGCAACACTGCAGTATCCGTGTTTAGCTTGTAAACACCTTCAGGTCGGCCACTCTAGGGGTGATAATGAGCCTAACAAGCTCGGCTCGAGTTCGGGCCCGGCTCGGTCAAAGCTCGGCTCGAGTTCGGGCTCGGCTCGAGACTTAAACGAGCCGAGCTGAGCTAAGCAAAGCTCGGCTCGAAAAGCTCGTGAACAGCTCGATTAATATTTTATACTAAAAAAATATTTTATATTAAAAAAAAATTTATATTAAAAAATTATTTATATATTAAAAATTATATTAAGTATTTCTTTTAAAATATTAACTCAACTAAGCTATATACAGATTTTTCGCAAAATAAAATTTCCAAACGAGCTCGAGCCCATAATCGAGCTCGAGCCCATAATCGAACCCGAGTTCGAGCCGAGCCTAAAAACGAGCTCGAGCCTAGCCGAGCTCACGAGCCGAGCCGAGCCCACGAAAAGTTAAACGAGCTCGAGCCGAGCTCGGCTCCCCCAAGCACGTCGAGCTCACGACCCAAGCCGAGCCGAACCCATGAAAAGTTAAACGAGCTCGAGCCGAGCCCAGTGCTATTCGGGCTCGGCTCGTTCGATAAGCACCCCAAGGCCACTCCATCTCACCTCCTCAATGTTTCTTTCCAGCACACTCTCCCCATCACCATTAGCCTTCCCATACTCCATATCACCTCTCACAGCTCTACTCACCACTTCCACAAACTCCACTCTTTTTCTCTAAAAAACCCACGCATTCCTGCTTAACCACACATTCCAACACATCATCCAAAACAACATCCACCAATTATCCTCTTTTTCTGTTCTCCGCAAGCATTTCAATCCAATCTCGAACATGAACATGCCCCGTCTTCTCCATATCAATTCTAAGCGGTGAAAAGTACCACGCCCGCTTACTTTCTTCGCACTTCATCAGCATATGCTCGACTGTAGCATCCGCATCTCCACATCTTTGGCAGTCTGTTTCAATGGGAACTCCTCTACTCGCTAAGTTATTCTGAACTAGGACACCATTTCTCAACAATTTCCAGCCAAACATCTTAACCTTCGGAGGGATTTTTGACTCCCAAAGCCTCTTCCACACTCTTTTTCGGACCTTCAGAAGCAGCAGGCGAGTTTTTGCGTTCCTCTAATAATTCAAGGTATTATGCGCTACGAACCGTGTATTTGCCATTGCTCGTATGTTGCCACATCCACTCGTCTTGAATCTTTGGAGATCGATCTTGGAATTTTCTTTATTTTGTGAACTTCATACGGGCTAAAAAGACTCTCAAGCAGCTCTATATTCCACTCTCCCTGAAGGGTCAGATCACTTACATGTTGGGGTAGCACTTCACTGTCTTCGGCCTCACTAGTTCGGATACTGAAATTTGGCAGCCCGGGGACCCAAGGGTCATGCCATATACGAGTCTCTCGACCATCACCTATTACTTTGCACGCTCCCTTCATCATCACGTTCTTGGCCGATATTATAAATCTCCAAGTAAAGCTGCTGTTGGGGTTCAATCGAGCCTCAAAAAATTTTGTCGAAGGGAAATACTTACCCTTTAACACTCTAGTCATAAGAGAGTTAGGCATGGTTAGTATCCGCCACGCTTGTTTTGCAAGGAGAGCTCTATTAAACACCTTAAAATTCCTAGTGCCCATCCCCCCTTTTCTTTTAGGCAAAAACATCTTCTCTCATGCCACCCATGCCACCTTCCGCTCATCCTCCTTTTGTCCCTAGAAAAAACTCCTACACATTTTCTCAATTCCATCAATAATGCTCTTTGGAATTTTAAAACATTGAATTGCATATAAAGGAATAGCTTGAGCGACCGCTTTAATCAACACTTCTCTTCCTGCTTGTGAAAGACATTGCCCTTTCCACCCTTTTAGCTTTTTCCAAACCCAATCCTGAATAGATTGGAAAACTCATTTTTTGAACTTCCTATGAAAGTGGGAAGACCCAAATATTTATCATGTCCCTCAACTGCCTTAAAAGCTAACTTCCACTAGTGGAAAAAAATGCAAGGGCTGCGGTGCAAGGGCTGCGGTTTGTTGAAAACGCAGCCCTTAATAATGAAGGGATGCGGTTAGCCGAAAAACCGCAGCCCTTTATCATGAAGGGCTGCGGTTTTTTTTAGAACCGCAGCTTCTTTTTTTTATTATTATTTTCACGCGTTAAGTCTTTCCCTCGCTAAGTCTCTAACCCTAAATACCTCAAACTCCCTCTCCCTCTCCCTCCTCTCCCGCCCTCCCTGAACTCGGTGCGCTGACTGCTGTTCGATTCCTTCTTCTCGCAGGTAATTCGCTCTGATTTCTTCTTCTTATTTTTGGTTTCATTCTGATTTCTTCTTTTTCGTTTTCAGTTCTTTTTGTTTTGTATTCTAATTTTTGAATTTAGGCTTACAACTTTCAGTATTTTCCTCAGAATTCGAGTTGAGAAATTCTTGGAATACACTCGGTCGAATTGGTAATTTTTTCGGTTATTTTCGCCCTCCCTGAACTCGGTGCGCTGGCTGCTGTTGGTTGTTGTTATTCTTTGCTCAGCCTTCCTTTCCGCCGGCGCCGTCAACCGTTTGCCTGCACCACTGTGTCAGGTACTTCTCTACCTTCTCAATTCTCTTTCTTTTTTGTTATTTTTTTTCTTCTTAAGTTCTTTATTGAATTATTGCTTGAATTTTTTTTTTCTTGTTGCGTTATTATATGAATCATGATATGGTGTTGGTGTTGGTGTTGATGATTTGTTGAATTATTCTACATACTAAAACAATTAGGGTTTCAAATTGACAGAAAGTTGTATAAGTTGAGGATTTTTAGGATTAAGTATATTGACTCACATTCAGCCATGGATGTTTCACCTGTTTTTCACATTGTTGCATTCTTTCCTTTAAGAATAAGTTATTTTGGGACTTGGGTTCCCGTATTTGAGTATCTTCTACCTGTAAATGGTGGCTGTGGTGTTGTTTTGTTGAGTTGCTATATGGTTTATGGACATGTTTGGTCTGTTTACCCCCTTCTTGCCTCTGTTCAGTTTTGGTGTTTCTGTTTCCCGACGATTCTTAAGATGTGAGTTCGTATTTTATGGGATTTTGAGCATCACATGGTGCTTGAAAATAGAACAACAAGTGTCGTTTACTTTGAAGTAGTTAATCGACTCTCTCTTCTATGGTTTGCTGCTGCTGCGTGGGTGTATCATGTTGTTTTCTTGTTTGATTTAATGACAAAGCTTCATCAATGGTGCTCCCTGGGCTGGTAATGTTGCTCATTTCTTTTTGCTGTTTTTCATTGATTTATTGCTTTTTCGTGGTGTATTTGTGGTATACATGACGAAATGTTTTGGTTATTGGATTTTATTGTTGTAGTTCTGAACAAATTAGAGAGCAGAAGGGGGTAACCCATGGCTAAGGACTACAAACAATCATGTTGGAAGACATATTTGGGAGTTTGACCGAGAACTTGGAAATCCTGAAAAATTATAAAGGTCGAGGAGGCTCGTGAGAACTTTCAGGAGCACAGTTCGATTTACTCATGCGAATACATGTACTTTTCTTCTCTTTGCTCCTTTGGTGACTGTATTCCTTGTTATTTTTACTTAATATTTAAACAACAAAACCTTCCTTATCTCCATAATGCTGAACATTAGTGTTTATTGTACTTACATGATACATCATAATCTTTGAACATAAGCTTTAGCCGGACCACTTGCAATGTTAGTCCGTTTTGTCATTCGAATGAAGTGAGTGTTGTGAGATTTGATGCACATGAGTTTGTTGAATTTGTTTGCTCTCTGTGTAAAGTGTTTTCCAAGAACATGTATCCAATATTAGCCGAGATGAAGATAAATAATGCTCGGTAATGCGAAGGATATGTGAGAAATAAAGCTCTAGTATATGTTCACCTTGTATGGGCGGGTAGTAACCGAATTCCAGTTATAATCGGTTGCTATGTGTAGCTTCTTGGTGGATAATGTCGTCAAGCCTCTTTGTGAATAATGAAAATTCAACTTTGGATGTCTTTGAGAGATAGTGAGAATAAATATCTTTCTACTCCTTTCAACTTTGTTATTTTGATTTATTACTTTTATGTTCGATTGTTGTTTATTTGAGAATGGAGTTGTTGCTCTTTGTTTTGTATATTTTGTTTATCATCTTTTGTGTGACTAAAAAGATGTGTGATCTTCTTACTCGTAACTTGTCACGTCAATTTGGAGTTTGCAATTCATGGTGACAAGTCCCTGCAGTGAACGAGACCATGTAGTAAACCAGTCCGAACTCCCGCCCCCACCCCCTCGCCAACACCCCCGCGCCACTCCCCGCACCCCCGCCCTCTGCCCCGCAATCCCCCCGCTAGCCCCCCCCCGCCCCCCTGCTACCCCCCGTCGCCCCCCCTACACCCCTAGCACGACCCAAGCCCCCCGCTTCCCCCTCCCCTGCTCCCCACCCCCGCCAACACCCCCGCCGCCCTGCCCCGCAACCCCCGCTAGCCATTTGTTTAGCCATTTGTTGTTGTATTGTAAGTCGCCATGTGCTTACAACATCAACAAATTGAAAGTTGTTCTTGTGGAGTGGGTCTGTCCGCCTACGCTTTGTAGTACTTGCATAGATATAGTTTCAACTCCAAATTATAGCGGTTTTGGTTTTATTTGCCAGGTTCTATCATCTCTAGAAAAGTTGCTTTTGAGGGATTCGGATGCTGATCTTGGTGGAGTTGTTGTAATGTCTTCATGGCTGTTCTTTGGTTGGTTATTTTTTGATGGTTGTGATCCCTGCTCATATATTGCAATTCGAACATTCGAGGCGGCCTCGAACTAATGTAATTTAGTTATTATTTTCTCTATATTCGTGTAAAAAACATAATTTATAATGAAAAATGATACTTATATATATATATATATATAACTGTTTGGGAACATTTAAGACAAAAAAATTCAAAAAAAAAAAAAATTTTTTTTTTTTTTGGGTCACAAGGGTCGCGGTTTTTGGAAAAACGCGGCCCTTAGTGGGTTAAGGGCGGTTAAGGGCCAAAACCGCAGCCCTTAACTCACCAAGGGCTGCGGTTTTGGCCCTTAACCGCAGACCCTTAACCCACTAAAGGGTGCGGTTTTCCTTGACCGCAGCCCTTAACGCGCTAAGGGCTGCGGTTAAAAACCGCAGCCCTTCCTAAATGTCAAGGGCTGCTAGTCTAATGGCTGCGGTCAAAAAACGCAGCCCTTGGGCCCTTTTTGACCGCAGCCCTTGGGCTTTTTTCCTCTAGTGTTCATCTTAAGGTTATTAATCTTCTCTGGCTCCAAGTTTCGGCTATAGGGCATTTCCGATTTCTCCATATTCAGTTTCTGGCCCGATGCAGCTTCATAGGTAGAAAGAATCTCAAGCACATTTTCTACTTCTTATTTTGTAGCTCTGACAAATAACAAGCTATCATCTGCAAAAAAGAGGTGAGAAATAGGACTAACTCGCCTCCCTACCTTGACCCCATGAATAAGATTTTTTGATTCAGCATCTCTAATGAGGGTAGATAGACCTTCTGCACATAGGACAAACAAAAAAGGTGACAGCGGATCACCCTGTCTCAGCCCCCGAGAAGGAATAAAATTCCTAGATGGTTGTCCATTAACAAGTACAGAAATCGTTGCAGACTCCACACATTTCATCACCAACTTAGTATAACCACTCACGAAACCCATCTTCATCATTATTTTTTCTAAAAAACACCATTCTACTATGTCATAGGCTTTACTCGTATCAAGTTTTAGCCCTAGATAACCCTTCTTGCCTTTTTTCTTTTTTCTCAAGTAATGAAAACATTCATATGCCATAAGCACGTTATCTGTTATCAATCTTCCCGGCACAAAGCCACTCTGACTCTCATGAATAACTACCGGGAGAACTTTTTTCATTCTATTTGCTAGGACTTTTGACATCAGTTTATACTGGACATTACAAAGACTTATCGGGCGAAAATCATCAGGAGACTCACAATGTTTTTTCTTGGGAATAAGAACAATATGAGTCTGATTAACGACACCAATATTATCAACATTATTCAATATATTCAACACTTTATTAGTAACGTCCTCACCAATATTATCCCAAAAAGTTTGATAAAACATAGCATTCATACCGTTGGAGTCTGGTGCTTTATCGGGACGCATTTGTGAAAGCGCCGTAGTCACCTCATCACGCCTAAAAGGAGCAGCTAGGCACGCTACCATATCTCCATCGATCATAGCCTGCACAAGATTAATTACTGGCTCCGTGTCACTATTTGTGCTCGAGTCAAATAAATTCTCAAAATATGAAGCAAAACACTATGTGATTTCGTCCTCATCATCAAACCAATTCTCCGCTTCATCTTTAACTCGGGTCACATTATTCCGTTGTTCACGTTGATTAGCTTTTTGGTGATTTTTTTTTGTGTTTTTATCACCACTCTCTAACCAACATTGTCTGCTTCTTTGGTGCCAGTACACCTCTTCACGCTTCTCTAATTCATCCATACTAGCATCAACACTCCTCATTTGATTTATAGCATCCTCCGTAGGCTCCTTTTCCATCAAGACCTTCATTTGGTCTTTGGCACGCCCTTATTTCTTTTGCATTGTTACCGAAGGTTTTCCTACTCAATGACCACTTGTTAGCCGTTCGAGCAAGATTTACCCCTGCATCCTCACCTTGGGTCCATGCGCTTTTCACCACCTCCGTACTTTCATCCTCCCTTAACCACATTGCTTCAAACCTGAATCGTTTGGTCTTGTGACGTTTCTCCCTTACTTCTTGACAACCACGAACACTAACCACAAGCGGAAGATGATCAGATTTCCGCTTGGTTAGATGAGAAACAAACGACCTGGGAAACTTAGCTTTCCGCATTTCATTCACAAAAATTTTGTCCAACCTTTCTTGAACACTTGCATCCCCTCCCCTATTATTCGATCAAGTGTATTCGTAGCCAACAAAGCCCATGTCCATGAACCGGCAGGCTTCCATTGCACTCCTTAGAATCTCGGCTTCATGCATCTTAAACCCATCACCCCCTTTATTCTCATTCGCCATAAGCATGAGGTTAAAATTGCCCCCACAAAGCCAAGGAACCTCCGTAGCCCTAGTAAGGGCTTTTGACAACGCGCCTGTTTTTTCCTTGTTCTCCTCTTCCGGGAAACCGTACACTCTCGTAAATCTCCACTCACCACTCGTGTCATCCCCCACCATTACATCAATATGATTCATAGAGAAAGATGTCACTTGAATATTTATCTCATGCTTCCAAAAGAGAGCCAAGCCCCCTCTTCTCTTCCTTCCCTCCCCCTCACAGTCAACAACTAGCATTTGTTCGACCTTTAGTTTCTTTTTAACAGTGAACATCTCATGTTTTTTTAATTTTGTTTCAGAAAGAAAAACCATTTGGGGAATTTCCGCGGAGATTAATCTCCTTAATGCACTAATTGCAGCGGGGATCCCCATCCCTCTGCAATTCCAAAAATGAATGTGCTTCATTGATCACAAAGAGCCCTATCTGTGGGGCCCGCCACATTTTCATCAGCATGAGACACATCACTCTTCAGTCTTCAGCACTACATTAACATCCACTCCAACTTTCTTTAAAAATCTCAACTCCACTATTTCCATCTCATCAACTCCATGCTCTTTTCCTTCATTTGCAGCTTGTTTTTACCACTCATTTTACTTGGATTCCCAGCCACCCTACCTCTCTGCCCGTCCATTCTTTTCCATTTTTTAACCTTCCTACCTTGCATTTCTCCCTCCTGGTTCACCATAGAAACGTGTGGGTCCTCGATCACATTAGGAGCTGCTATGTACACCTCCCCTGCTCTATTTCCCTTTCTTCACTTTGTTTCTACCTTCCTCAACACCCTCCTCTTCGGTCCCTACCTTCCCTTCATTACTAACTTGCTTCTCTTCTTCCCATTTCTACTTAATCTTCCACTTATCCAGCCTCTCTACAACTGCATTCACTCCCTCTTGAGCCTCATTACCATTTCTTCCCTTTGGCTTCGTGATAAAGAGGGCTCTTGCACAAGAATTTTCCCCCTTCCTCTCACGCCTTTTATCCCCACTCTCACCTATTTTCCATGGTGATGCTTTTAACCACCCCCATATTTGATTTCTACTTCATCATCCTCTCCCTCCACATCATAGTCTTTGGTGCCATGACCTACTCTTCCACAGAAAAATCAAAACATTGGCGGTCTCTCGTACTTAACCTCAAAGTCCTCACTAGTAGAATTTTTGCTTATTGCTGCGGTGGAATTGCTGCGGTTTTACCCATACGCAGCAATAAACCACGTCAAAAGAAAAGGTAAAATAGAAAATACACATATTGCTGCGGTTCCCAGCCAAAACCGCAACAATAGATGTCAACGGGAAAAATTTTGAAATTTGGTTGACTGTTTGACCAGTTCTATTGCTGCGGCTTCGAGCGGCTCGAAACCGCAGCAATAGATTAAGATATTACTTTTTTAATAATATTTTAATATATTACTGCGGTTCCTACAAAAAACCGCTGCAATAGACTTTAGGATTTAATAAAACACATACGCCCAGTGGCAGTTCGGGTTCTCTCACCTTTTACTTATCACTCTCTCAGCCGTTTTCTCACTCTCTCACCTTCTATCCTCTCACTCTCCTCTCATCCTCTCATCTCTCATATCTCATCTCGTCGGTCTTCATCGATCTCGCCGGTCTTCTCTCATCTCGTCAGAAATCCTCGCAACCGAAATCGTCTTGCTCAAAATCGATCTCGCCCTGCATCACCGAAATCGTCTCGCTCATCTCGCCGGTCTTCATCGATCTCGCCGGTCTTTCTTGGCTCGTCTCCAGATCTCGGCGTTGGTCGCCTGTCTTCATCTTCAATCTCGTTTGTTTTTCGTTTCCGTTTCTTATTTTTTTGATTTTAGTTTCTTAGTTTTCTAGTTTATTTTTCTTAGAATTATTTTTTTTCGTTTGTTTTTCTCACTCAACTCGCTCTATGTAAGTTTCTCTCGTTTTTCTCTTTCTGCTGCTTCCAATTTTCTTTGAAATCTTGATGTTTTCGTATTTTTTTATTTAATTCATGTTTAATATGTTGGAATAATGTCATTGAATGTTGAATGTTGTTGATCGATCATAGTTAGGGTTAATATTATTCAGTTGTGAAACAATATAATTTGTTTAGAACGAACTATTTTCGATTTTCTGCATTTCTTTTTGATTTGTTAAGCTACCTGATCACTGCGTTGATTGATCGAGATCTATATCCTCGTACGTAATTTTTAAGATGTAATAATTCAAGGAGAAATGTAGGCAAAAAGGGGGATAAAACAGGTAATAGTTAAATTAATTCGAGTACCTAAAGGCTTGGATGAGGAATAAAAAGACGAATTTATAATGTTAAAAGTTTTCTTTTGTTATTGGAGTTGATTTATAATTG
Source organism: Beta corolliflora (assembly GCA_947648045.1). NCBI lineage: Eukaryota > Viridiplantae > Streptophyta > Magnoliopsida > Caryophyllales > Amaranthaceae > Beta > Beta corolliflora. Next base: position 53,016 of record CANSZD010001712.1, read on the forward strand.
TCAGAATTTTTTTTTAAAAAAAAAATTTGTTTTTGTTTTTATCTACCTATTGCTGCGGGTCCTACCCAAAACCGCAGCAATAGGCTTTTTTTTATTTATTAAAAAACATACCTATTGCTGCGGTTTTAGGTAGGAACCGCAACAATAGGTTGCTCTATTGCTACGGTTAAAAACCGTAGCAATAGGTAATTACCTATTGCTGCGCCCTTAATTGCAGCGCGACTAAAACCGCAGCAATAGGCCACTTAATGACCGCCGCAATTAGCTTTTATTCTACTAGTGCCTCCTCCACCCCCGTTTTCATTCTCACTCGAATATTCGATACTAGAGGTTTGCGAACATCATGTAACACACGAATTCGCACAAATTTATCAATCCCCATTGCACCAGAGTCATCCATTTTAACAAAAGTTCCAATCTTGTTTCCAATTGCCCTATCATTCGTTACATTTAATCTCCCCTTAAAGGGAAAGTCATAAACCCTAGCCCATATAGGAAACTCCCATAATTGAATGTCAGATGGCTTACAGTTACCTTGAATATTATTCATCAGGATAACATGTTGATCGAAGTGCCACGGCTGTCCTTCAAGAACCCATTGCTTGTCTTTCCAGTGATGGAATTAAAAGACGAACAAATTCACTAGTAGAATAAAAGCTAATTGCGGCGGTCATTAAGTGGTCTATTGTTGCGGTTTTAGTCGCGCCGCAATTAAGGGCGCAGCAATAGGTAATTACCTATTGCTGCTGTTTTTAACCGAAGCAATAGAGCAACCTATTGCTGCGGTTCCTACCTAAAACCGCAGCAATAGGTATGTTTTTTAATAAAAAAATGAAGCCTATTGCTGCGGTTTTGGGTAGGACCCGCAGCAATAGGTAGGTAAAAATAAAAACAATTTTTTTTCATTTTTGAAATTCTGGCAATTATAAATCAACTCCAATAACAAAAGGCAACTTTTAACATTATAAATTCGTCTTTTTATTCCTCATCCAAGCCTTTAGGTACTCGAATTAATTTAACTATTACCTGTTTTATCCCCCTTTTTGCCTACATTTCTCCTTGAATTATTACATTTTAAAAACGGTTTTTCACCATATACCCCTGACAATTTTTTTTTTGCACCATATACCCTTTCAACTTTCCAAATTCACCATATACCCCTCACGTTTGAAAAAATACATCCACTTACCCATTTGACTGACGGTGTTAGACTTCTGTTAGTCATTAGGCCCTAATCCTCCCCTAACCCTACTTAACTAACCTAAATCAAACCCTAATCCTAACCCTAACCCTAACCTAATCTAATACACTAACTTGGGCCCTAACCCTAACCACCCCTCCCCCACCCCTTACCCCCACCGCCCCCATCACCGCCTCACCACCCCCCTCACCACCACCTCCTCACCACCACCTCCTCCTCTTCTCCCGTTTACCCCCGCTGACCCCTCCCCCTCCTCCCTCGCAGCCCCCCCCCTCCCCCCCCCACGCAGCCCCCTTTCCCCTTCCCCACCACCTCGAAGCCCCCCTCCCCACTCCCCAACGCAACCCCCGAGGCCACGCAACCCCTTCCCCCGCAATGTCCGTCGCACCAACCCCCTTCCCTGTTGAATCGCACCCCCTCGAACGAACAAAAAAATCGAAAAATTTGGGTCGCCGACATTAAAGTCATCAACTGCTAGGATTCGAGAGAAAAAGTTGGGTTGCGTCGAAATTATGGGTCGCCGACATTAAAGTTTTTTCATTCATCTTTGCCGGGATATGAGAAACGGGGAGGGGGGGGGTTTGGTGCGACGGAAAGTTGCGGGGAAGGGGAGGGGGAGGGGGGTTGTGGGACCGAGGGGGAGGGGTTGCGGGGGTGGGGATGCGGGGGGGGGTTTGGTGCGACGGAAAGTTGCGGGGAAGGGGAGGGGGGCTGCGGGACCGAGGGGGGAGGGGGTGGGGATCTTTGGGAGAGGGGGCTGCGGTGGGTGGGACTCGCTGGGGAGGGTGGCTCGGGGGTGGGGCTACGGGGGTGGAGCTGCGGGGGGGGGGTTGCGGCGTGGTTGGGGGAAGTGGTGGGGTGGAGGGAGGGGTGGTTAGGGTTTAGGGTTGATTAGGGTTAAAGGAGGATTAGGGTAGAGTTTTGGGTTAATTAGGTTAGAGGGGGTTAGGATTTAGGTTAGTTAATTAGAGTTAAGAGGGAATTAGGGGTTAATGACTAACGGACGTTAACGCCGTTAGTCATTAAGGGTAAGTGGATGTATTTTTTCAAATGTGAGGGGTATATGGTGAATTTGGAACGTTGAAAGGGTATATGGTGCAAAAAAAAATCTGTCAGGGGTATATGGTGAAAAAACCGTTTTAAAAATTACATACGAGGATACAGATCTCGATCAATCAACGCAGTGATCAGGTAGCTTAACAAATCAAAAAGAAATGCAGAAAATCGAAAATAGTTCGTTCTAAACAAATTATATCGTTTCACAACTGAATAATATTAACCCTAACTATAATCGATCAACAACATTCAACATTCAGTGACATTATTCCAATAGATTAAACAGGAATTAAATAAAAAAAATACGAAAACATCAAGATTTCAAATAAAATTGGAAGCAGCAGAAAGAAAAAAAACGAGAGAAACTTACATACAGCGAGTTGAGTGAGAAAAACAAACGAAAAAAAATAAATCTAAGAAAAATAAATTAGAAAACTAAGAAACTAAAATAAAAAAAATAAGAAACAAAAACGAAAAACAAACGAGATTGAAGATGAAGACAGGCGACCAACGCCGAGATCTGGAGACGAGCCAAGAAAGACCGGCGAGATCGATGAAGACCGGCGAGATGAGCGAGACGATTTCGGTGATGCTGAGCGAGATCGATGCTGAGCAAGACGATTTCGGTTGCGAGGATTTGCTGTTGCGAGGATTTCTGACGAGATGAGAGAAGACCGGCGAAATCGATGAAGACCGACGATATGAGAGATGAGAGGAGAGTGAGATGATAGAAGGTGAGAGAGTGAGAAAACGGCTGAGAGAGTGAGAAGTAAAAGGTGAGAGAACCCTAACTGCCACTGGGCGTACGTGTTATATTAAATCCTAAAGTCTATTGCTGCGGTTTTTTGTAGGAACAGCAGCAATAGATTAAAATATTTTAATCTATTGCTACGGTTTCGAGCCGAAACCGCAACAATAAAACTGGTCAAACAGTCAACCAAATTTGAATTTTTTTCCCGTTGACATCTATTGCTGCGGTTTTGGCTGGGAACCGCAGCAATAGGTGTATTTTCTATTTTACCTTTTCTTTTGACGTGGTTTATTGCTGCGTATGGGTAAAACTGCAGTAATTCCACCGCAGCAATAAGCAAAAATTCTACTTGTGATTCTTTCCAATGTTCTTAATATCGACCTCATACTTCGCTTGCCAAATATTCTTCATAGTCGATATAAAAGCTGCTTGATTAATATGTCTATTCGTCCATATTCGCCCCACTAACCCTAATTCCGTCCTAGCATCTTCCTCCTCCGAGTCTTCTTCCACCCATTCAATCGGTTTAATTACATCAACCTTTGACAGGCTTAAAACTCCCTCATCTCAATTTTTATTCTTACCTTTCACCTGATCCCCACCATCTTGCTTAGGTAAACCGTTATCATCATTGTTTTCAGCGTCCATGATTGTCAGATTTGGATTCCCGATACCACGAACACTCACCCCCGAAGAGGAAACCCTAGTATCGAGACTAGCCAAACCCTCCCAAGGAAAACCAAGAGGGAACTCATTTTAATTTATTGATTGCTTGATGGGTAGTGAAACTGGTAATTTGGGTTGCGACTTGCGATATCGACACGCAACAACCTAGGATAATGCTCGAAACAATCATTAAGTTTTTTCCTAAAATGAATATAAAGTACTATAATTCCTCCTATCATACAATGTTTTGCCAAAAAATGTAAAAACTATATACATACGCTATTTTTATAGTACTAAAACTGGTGTTTTAGGTTGTGCAATCTACACACTATATAACTTCAGTCCTATTATACGAAATTTGTAACAGTATACGAATTTCGATAGAATTTTAACAATACATATAAAAGAACATATAAAGATCGATTAAAATTATAGATATATAAGAAATGTGTATGTTAATTAATTCGAAATTGGTCTCCATATGTTATTTTATATGTATTGTTAACTAACTTTCAACAATTACCTTAAATGCTTTCTAAAATTGGTTTTGTATATCTTCCATTTGACCCCAAAATAACATGGAAAGTCATTGTGTCTCGTTCTTAAGCATGCATGGACTAGTATTCAGCCTCCTACATGCCCTAGGATTCATCCATTGGCGGTGGTCTTCTCAGACCTCGAGAAGGAGCCAAAATCATGTATTATAGCGTTTAAAAGTGGTGAATTCATGCATTCTCTAGATTGAACGATATTTTTCATCGAGGAGCTTTCAAAGGGTTCGAGATAGCTTGAGTGTTTCTTGGGTGGTTGGAGCCTCCATATTGAATTAAAATGTTGTTTATACCTCGTTTCAAATATTCCTTAGCCTATACATGCCCTCCTTTATAACTTAGCTTTCATTGTTTGGATGTCCCCTTTAAGATCTTGTTTGGCCCTCTCAAACATTAACACTTGCATTCCTTTCGATAACTTTGCTTTCACATATCATCATGTATCACTCATTGAACATTGCCATCATTGGACATTACAATCCAACTAGAATTAACTCTAGCTAGACGCCTCTCAACACAACCCTACGATTTTAGGATGCTTGCAAATGGTCTTCTATGACCTAAAGATGCATCCCAAGAGATTTGTTTTTCGAATATCTGAAAAGTGTGCCGTAATCTTCAAATTAGTTTTTCATAGGACCATATCTTTTGACATTATTGGAGCCGGTGAATTTTTTTTATTTTAAAACCTTTTTCAGGGCCTTGGGATTCTTTGGATGATTCTCAGGTGGCAGAGAAGTCGCAAAATGGCTCGAAAACGGGAAAAGTGTGGATTATAGTCCACAGCTCCAGACACCCACGAGGTCCGGGCACAAGTGCCCGTGGGGTGCACCAAAGGGTCGTGAAAGCCCTTTGGAGGCACACTCGTGCCTCGGAAGGGGCATGAGATGCCGTCCGGAGGCCTTTTGGAGACGAGCGAGGGCAGTGCCAAACAAACCAAGAGAAGACAAAAGTCGGCAAAGAAGAAAGCTACATGGAACATGCGGGCATCCTTAGGCACCCCATGCCCCTAAGAAGGTCCGGGAAGAAAAAAGTCGTCGGTTCCGGAGAAGTCGAATAATGTCCTGAAAAACGGGAAAAAGTGTGGATTATTGTCCACAACTTTGGGCGCCCACAAGGACCGGGCACCGGGGCCCATGGGGTGCACCCCAGGGCCGTGGGAGGTGCTTTGGAGGCACACTCGTACCTCGGAAGGGGCATGAGATGTCATCCGGATACCATTCGGAGCCTAGCGAGGGCGGTGCGAAGTGAGCCAGGGAAAGGAAAAAGTGGGCAACGAAGGAACGTCCAAGGCACCCGAGGGCCGAGGGCATCCTTAGGCACCCCGGGGCCCTTAAGAAGGTCCGGGACGAAAAAAGTCGCCGGACCTAGAGAAGTCGAAAAATGGCCTGAAAATGAGAAAAAGTGTGGATTATAGTCCACGGGTTCTGGGAGCCCACGGGACCCGGGCACCGGTGCCCATGGGGTGCACCCCAGAGCCGTGGGAAGTGCGTTGGAGGCACACTCGTACCTCGGAAGGGGCATGGGATGTCATCCGGAGACCCTTCGGAGCCTAGCGAGGGCGGTGCGAAGCGAGCTAAGGAAAGACAAAAGTTGGCAACAAAGGAAGGTCCAAGGAACCAGAGGGCATCTTTAGGCACCCCGAGGCCCTTAGAAAGGTACGGGACGAAAAATGTTTTCGGACCCAAAGAAGTCGAAAAATGGCCTGAAAACGGGAAAATGTGTGGATTATAGTCCACAATTCCGGGGCCCACGGGACCCGGGCACTGGTGCCCGTGGGGTGCACCCCAGGAATGTAGGAGGCCCTTTGGAGGCATACCCGTGCCTCGCAAGGGGCATGAGATGCCATCTGGAGGCCCTTCGGATACTAGCGAAGGCGGTGTCAAGCGAAGTAAAAATTGGCAATGAAGGAAGGTCGGAGGCACCCAGGGCATCCTTAGGCACCCGAGGCCCCTAGGAAGGTCTGGGACGAAAAACGTCATCGAGCCCATAGAAATCGAGAATGGCCCGGAAAAGGGAAAAAGTGTATACATTGACTCAAAATACCTTCTACAACTTTTTTTTGTATATAGTTCAACTCTATCCCCAAAGGCCACTTATGTATGTTTTTAGACATGAAGATGATTTCAAATGGTATCATGTGATCCTAGGATGCATCTAATATGGTATATTACCCTGGTTCCAGAACTGTCAGAAAGTATGAAATATAGCTTTCAAATTTGGCTACTTTAGGGATAATTATGAACTTTTCCAGACCCAACAATTTTTTTATCTACATCCTTCTCGAGGTAATCACGATATCATCTTAGGAGGATTCTCGGATGGTTAATTGGTACTATCTACACTGCTTTAAAACGCCTTTTACATCTTTTTTTTTTATAACTTCTACTAAATCCCAAAATAGCTTCCAAGACCACAATATGCTTGTACTTAGACATGGATTAGCATTCAAATGACAACCTGTGACTCTGGGAGCGATGCTTCCTATGGGGTTTATTTTCAGAGCCTCTGTAATGTTTGAAATCTTGTTTTGTAGCCTTCAAATTCGGCTAATTTGGGGCAGTTTCTTTATTTTTTCGAAGCTGACTGTGTTATTGATCCAGAACCTTTATAGAGCCTTGGGATGACCCTTGGGCCTTGGGGATTGAGGACTGTTTGTATTGCTTTGAAAATGTCTTCTACAACTTATACCATCCACAACTTCTCATTTCATAGCCTATCCTTGGCATTCATAACTAAGCCTTGACATCCAGAGTTTTGGTCCTGTGTATGTGTCTCATTGCTTTATAAGGCATGGAAAGCCTTTGTCTTGTAAGAGAATTTCCATACTTGATACATTTGAGATTTATTTTGAGCCTCTATGAGCCTTAGCTTGTATAGGTAATTTTAGGGTTACAAGAGGGGAGGGACAAATGAAATCAATATATGAATGAATCTCAATGGATCATGGGTGTCCAAAGCCACTTTGCCACTTTAGAATACCCCCATTGCATATATAAGTACTTTCAAAGGACTGAACATGCCACACAAGTTGTTTTGAGATGTATGAAAAATATAGTATTAGAATATGAATCATATAATTTTTTTTCTTATAATAATATCTCTTATTTGGTAGTAATACAATTTTTCTTAAAATAATGGAGTAATTTTTTTACTTGATAATGTTTTTTTCTTTATTTTTGTTGACATGCCAACCTTAATAGTTATACTTATTAGGCATATAACGCGTGTCTTATATTTTTTTTAAAAGCCTTTTTTTTCCTTCACACTTATTGAGAAACTAAAAAACTATTATTATGATATTTGAATGGTGTATACTACAATGAAAATTTGTGTAATTTTTAAGGAAAAAAGAGAGAAAAAACTATGTGGGGGAAAATCCCAAAATAATGCAAAATGTCTATTGTTCTGCGCAAGATTTTGAGGTAACTTTTAATGTTATGACTGAGTCAAAACACTAATCAAGAAAAATAGGAGTATCTAGTTAGGTAGTCGTATGAGTAGCATTTAGTAGTAGAAGTAGTGTTTTAGTGTAGTGTCTGTCAAAAGTTACAATTTGTAGCTTTTTGAGTAGTGCTTAGCGATGTATAAATTTTATATATATTAAAGTTTGTGTTTGTGTTTTTGACTAGTTTTTTTTTGTAAAGAATCGCTTTCATGACTTCTTTTAACGAATATCAATATTTTATACCGCTACTTTGACATCTAACAACTAATGCTATTCACACCAACCACTAATTCTACTAAAGACAACTAACCACTCATCTTACAACTAAAATATACCGACATAGCAACCGTTGCCGAACTAGCCATAACTCAATATAATATTACCATTATTGTAATTTGGAACAGGCTCCACTCAAATCACAAAAGTTGGAGATAATAGAGGGGGGAAATTCAACTGTTCCAAAAGTCATGCCAACGTTCTATGAGCGTTATAAGTAAACGTAGAGGGTCGGAGGCCAAAACAACAAGCTAAACTAATCGCTATTTGCCAAGACGAAATGAAGCACTAATTAAAATAAATAAAGAAGACAGATATATAATACAAAATTAACCACACCTTTTTTTGCTTTATAGAGAACTATTTATACTACACTTTCATATATTTTAATGAAGTAAATCAAAGACAACTCGGGGACAAAGTAACGTAAGACGCCCATCATTCTTGCGCCACAATCTTTCGATCAAGCGACTACAATAATACCATTACCACTCCTCCTTAGATAAACTAATAATCCAATTAGAAAATTAATATAATTAAGTTAAGAAATAGGGATTTGAGAGAATTTAGCGTAACGAACCATAAATATAAGTTTAAGAAGAGGGAATTAAGGGGATGTTGCTTGACGCATTTGGTGTATGCTTCTTCTAATCATTTTATTAAATTTTATTTTGTTAATTTCTTGATATTCGTGTAGAATCCCAGTGACTTTGTGCACGAGCTTTACTTAAGCGGTATGAGTAATTACTAATTTATCTAACATTCTCTGATCATACTCTTCGCAATTTGGATCTTCCGTAATTATTAATGACATTTAAAGTAATATTGTTAATGCTAGTTTATAAAAAAAAATATTGTTAATGCTAAGAGAAGAATTAGTATGGACGAAATGAAAGTAAATTTTCTTTGTATAATAATTGAAGTATACCTTAACTTTCAGTTGTAGAGGCATGTCAAAGATTCTTAAACGTTGACTTGCAATTCTGGTAGTTCTTGCCATAGAGATACAACATGAACCTTTGCCCGGTCATTCTCTAACTTATAGACTGATAAATTTATCTTTAACCTATCTTGGGATATTGCTATAGTAGTAAGCATGCATGGTACATGATCTTGATATGAAATCAAAAATATTGCAAATTAAAAAGTTATATGTTTTGCTAAATGAAAATTAGTACATATCGTCCATGTTTTACAGAGTTCTATTTGTTTTCTCAAAGTATTAATATCACTACGCTAGTAAATTATATCTACCACATTACTAGTCCCGTTCTCTGATAGTTCTTCTAACAATTTACTTTTATATTTTTCAATGGAAAATTTTAAACATCAACATTATTAACTATTTATTAGTTAATATTATAAAAGGTAATATTTTGATAATATATACCGAGACAAATTCAGATAATATTTTATATACAACATTAATTTTCATATATTAGTTAAAAAAAGTAGTAGTCAAACTGAAACTATTATTATATATAGAACAAAGTAGTGATATATATTCTTTCAAAAAAAAAAAAAAGTAGTGATATATATTTCTTAGAGAGTTAGAGTTGTATACTTGTATATATGCTAGGCTTCCCATCTCTAAAGACGTTGAAATCACGTAACTATTAACACCATGGGTGTGTGAAAATTCTCATTAATCAAAAGCAAGCGTAGGAGGGAGGGCATTTCAATTGCAGTTAAGTGTGAAACAAGAAATATATTTCACTGCCCACATGTTTAGTTATTCAAGCTGAAGCAGCTTCTTAAGAGTGAAAAGGCAGCTTATGCCTATACTATTACCAGCATCAGATTGCGTTTTGCCCACCAGTTTTGAGACATAGGTTAAAATAACCTTTACGTGCATGGTAAGTGAAGTTGTAGACGTGGTAAAAAAAAATTTCTGTTTTGTTTTTCTTCAGGAAGTTTGGAAATTATTCACCTCGTGCCAATCATAATCACTGACTTTTTGTTACCGGAAAGTTACTACTTACTACCCTTGTGATTTTACTTTTAAGCACAACGACCCTTGTGTAGGTTCTTTAACCAATTAAATTTTTCACTAATACGTGGGTTTGTGTTAGTTGATATGATTACTACTAGCAAATACAAATGACATATAATTTGATGATTTAAATATTTGTTTGAGTTAATTAGATGTTGGGATTTGAAATAGGAATGGAGACTCAAATGAAATGTAATATGACTTGGACTTGACTTGATCCAACGAAGAAAAAGTAATCGACGGAAATTCAAAAATATGAAAATTTAATAGAAATTGGCGGATTTTTAGTAATGTCCAATGAGAATCAACTTACAATTGTCACCTCGCTAATAGTTAGATTAGAATTACATTAGACATATAAATAAGTTTGTGTTATTAAGAATTAAAGTATTATAGTTGCTTTTTAACACGAGATCTTAATTAATAATATATGAATTGAACTCAAATACAGCCTCATTCGAGAAAAAAAACCATTCCAGATTCGAAATAAAATATGTATCCGAATCTGATCCATTATCACTCCTTTGTGGATGATTGATTTTTTTTAAGCATAATAAATTTGATAGGAGACGACATTCAAGGACCCTCAATAGGTTCCTGGAATATTGACTTATTGCTCACGCAAATATACCTAATTATAAATATGTATCGATGTTATGGTTTAGGTTTGAAAATATGTGAAAGAGAGTTTTATCTATTCATATAGGTATCAAGGTCTGTGAGCAATGATATTAAAAGATTATATGTTTAAATGATATATAAACCATTTAGTACAAAACTCGTAAATATAGAATGACAACAATTTGCATAATTTATTTTTACAAAATTACCCTTAGTTTGGATCTAAAAACCTCCTATTTTTCCCTTTTGCCTATTCTAGTCAAAGATAAAAAGGAGGACTTTTGCTTGAATGAGAATAAAGTAAAAGGAGGCCCTTCTGCCTTCGCCTAAATATATAGGAATCAGATTTCTGAGCAATGAAATTTAAAGAGAATTATATGTCTAAATAATTTATGAACCTTTTATCACTAAACTCGGAAATATTAAATTAAAAACAATTGTAGAAAGATTCACGGTTAATTTGAATCTAAAAATTTAACCCCTTAGTTTCCCTTTATACACTGTACATGTTCTAGCCAATGATGAATGGAGGATTTTCGCCTGAATAAGCATAAGGTCAAAGAAGGTCCTTTATTTGCATGGTTCAAGTGATAGACTTTATAATGATCTTAGGGCGCAGTACTAGTTTCGCTAATGATTTTCATTTACAAAAAAAAAATGTATGTGCTTCTATATCCCAAAGTGAATATCCTAGCATGAAATATAGTACTCCAACAAATTATTATCAATAATCAATCATTATCATATTTTATAACACCAACAAATTGAGAAAATTTTGCTACCCTCGCTCTTATTGTTTTTTTTTTGGAGGAAACACCGACATCAACTTCTGCAAGATACAACGAATATAGCCAGTCAAAATATTCCATCAACCAACCATGCATACATACAACAAATGACATGTATAGTGATCATCAATCTAATGTTGCGAAGGAAACTTGACATGTATACATAAGGTCATTTGGTTACAAGTTATCATCAAAGTTAAAGTATTTGATGGATTAAACTTTAAACAGTAGCAAAAAGCCAAGGGTAGTTTAATTTAAAACACGCATCAACCAAAATACGCATGTTAAAGCCAACATAGCAAGGTGCATGCACTTTTTGACTCATCAATAGTGATATATTTCAATGCAAAGTCATCTTTGAAAGCTCCTTCTCATCCAATTATCACCCACTTGTGATTTGGTTACTTTTAATCTAACTCTAATTTGTCCCACAATTATCGTTTTGACATGGAAAATAAGGCATGTGTTCTTTTAAGTTGAATTGAGCTGAACTCAATTAAACTGAACTGAACTGAACTAAATAAACATAATAATAATAATAATAATAATAATAATAATAATAATAATAATAATGTTTTAATAATTATAAAAATAATAAAATGAATTATAGAGTTAGAATTAAAATGAGCTAAGAGGAACTGAAGTAAAGTTTACTAAACTAAACTAAACTTAAATGAAATTAAGCTCAAAAGAACATGGCCTAATTCAAGCTCAAAGGGTCAACCCACATCGGCCACATGCGTGTTCTACGATGCCATGACTACATTTCCGTGCTTTTGTCAAGCTGTTGTCAACCTACCCTTTCACAACCAAAAATGCGGCCTAAGCACAATATCACCTGAGTCCCATCTTTACACCATAAACACCATGCATTGGTGCTCCAAGTGATGAACTAGCCATTTGTTACGTAAAAATGATAACGATTGAATAATCTAGATTAAGATGAACATACCGTCATGCGCATGGTGCTCTTGTAAATACCATTATTGAAAGTTGCTAGTAACTTGGTCATAACAATAATAATAGAAACTAACTCTGTTATAGTTAACCTACTTTGCAATGTCTATATATGGGATTATCATATGGTAATTAAAGTATTTCCTATTAAGAACTAATTATGTAAGCTAGGGATCATAAATAACTCGGTGATGACGGGACGCTAGCAACTCGCCGACCAAAACATCGGCATGCCAAGATTTGTTATATGGATTTTAGAGTGGGATTAGGTGATTATTTCTTGCAAGCAAAGAGTTGCATCATGAATATTATTAAATTATGAAATGATCTGATGTTTTGGCCGGCATCTAACTTAATTATTTGTGCAGTTGTGCTAATAATATATTGGCCGGCGTCTAACCTTAACATTACGCATTTACACATGATAAGATCGTTGAAGTATTTTTACGGGGTTAATGGTTTTAGTTATTGGGGACGGTGTGTAAGGTTCCCCCCCCTCCTGAAAATACAAAGAAATAACGCACATAATGTAAGAGGTCCATTGACTAACCTTAAAATAATAATGGAATAAAAAATTAAATGAGAACAATAAAATAGTATTTCACGAGAGCTTAAGCCCGTGCGATGCAAGGTTTTGATTTAATATTTTTTTTATGGGAGGTTTTGATTTAATATAGTTATGAAATATAGATTTGTAGAAGGAAGAAGTTTAGAGAGATTTATTATTCAACTGTAGAGAGAAAAACAGAAGAAGTAAATCTTACAGAGAAAAGTAAATGTAATGTACTAACTAACTTTGAGCTAAGCTAACAAAATTTATACAACTTGTTATTCTAACAAACTAAAGCTGACTAGGACAACTAATATAACTTATACACCCCCTTCAAGCTGGACTTGGGATACAAGACCAAGCTTGCCACAAATAATATTATGCTGACTAGAAGGAAGGGCCTTAGTCAGGACATCTGCCAATTGAGAAGAGCTTGAGACACGAGCTGTGGTGAGAAACCCAGCTGCAACTTGTTCTCTCACATAATGCATATCTCTCTTGAGGTGTTTTGTTTTCTCCTGAAACATAGGATTGTGTGCCAAGTGTTCTGCAGAAGTATTATCACAATGTAGAACAATAGGAAGATGAATAGAAACTTGTAAATCTTCTAAAAGACCATGAATACAAACCAATTCACTGGCAGTGTTGGACATGCTCCTGTATTCAGCTTCTGTCGATGATTTGCTGACTGTAGCTTGCTTTTTGGTTTTCCATGAAACCATATTTGAACCAATAAACACAGCATAAGCACTGAGTAACCTGCTACTAAACTGACAACTACTCCAGTCAGAGTCACTATAAGCATGAACATCAAAATCTGAATACTGAGTGTAATGCAAACCATAGTCCATAGTACCCTTAAGATACTTGACTAAATGAAGAGCAGCTCTTAAATGTTGAGCTCTTAGAGTATGCATGAATTGACTCAAATGTTGTACATCATAAGAGAGATCAGGTCTAGTTATACCAAGGTATAACAATCTCCCAACTAGTCTTCTGTAAACATCTGGTTCTGTTAAAAGATCCCCAGTATCAATAGAAAGCTTCAAACCAACAGACAAAGGAGTAGCAACACTTGTGCGCTCCTCCATCCCAGTATCAACAATGATATCTTTTATGTATTTGTTTTGAGACATAAAAGTACCATTAGGAGTTCTTGTAATTTTCACACCAAGAAAATAGTTCAACTCCCCTAAATCTTTTATAGTGAAAGCAGAATCAAGACCTTGCTTCACTTCTTGTATTTGAGATAAAGAAGTCCCTGTCACCATCATATCATCCACATACACCAATATCACCAAGAATTCACCATTTAGTTGCCTTGTAAACAAAGAATAATCCTGTTTGGATTGAGAAAATCCAATTGAAACTAAGAACTTTGTAAGTTCTTTGTTCCATTGTCTGGAAGCTTGTTTCAGACCATATATTGACTTTTGTAATCTGGAAACTTACCCATGTTTGGCCTTGACATAACCAGTAGGAGGAACCATGTATACTTCCTCATCTAGAAATCCAGCAGAAATGCATTATTAACATCTAGTTGGCACAGAGGCCACTTCTTTACTGTTGCTAAGGCTATTACCACTCTTATTGTTGCTAGTTTAGCAACTGGAGAAAAAGTCTGAGTGAAGTCTTAGCCTTCAACTTGCTGATAACCAATAGCTACAAGCCTAGCTTTGTGTCTTTCAATTGTGCCATTTGGTTTTTACTTTGTTTTATAGACCCATTTTGAGCCTATTGCTTTCTTTCCCTTGGGTAATTCGTCAAAACCCAAGTTTCATTGTCTTCAAGTGCTTTAAGCTCTTTTTCCATAGCAATAATCCAGTTCGGATCTTGTTTAGCTTGATTATAATATTTAGGTTCTACCACTTGACAAGAGTTCACAGCAAAAGATTGTGACTCAGAACTAGAAACAGGAAGAGGAAGATTTTTGTGAGGAATATAAGTGGCAACAAAGTCAGTAAGCTTAGTAGAAGGAATGATTTTCCTACTACTATGTCTTATGACAAGGGTCATTTTGAGAAACATGATGATTAATAGGAATAGGAGAATCGGGAGATGAGATATGAACATCATTATTGTTAGTTTCGGAAGAAGAATTGTGAGATGATATAGGAGAATCAATATGTAATGTATTATGTGAAATAGGAGAAGAAGAAATATTTTATGGCGAAGAATGTGCAATAGGAGAAGATGAAGTTGTAGAAGGAATAGAAGAAGAAGAATTGTATTGAACCGGTAACTCGGGTTCGGTTTGAAAAGAAACAATAGCGGGATCGTATACCCGTTTAAGTGTTTTAGGAGTATGAAATGGAAAAGACTTTTCAAAGAAGATCACATCTCTAGAAACCGGGAATAGTATTTGTTTCAAGATCATAAAGCTTATAAGCCTTTTGACCATAAGGATACCCTATGAAGATGCATTTCCTTGCCCTTGAATCAAATTTATCCTTCTTTAGTTTCATATTGTAAGCATAACATAGGCACCCAAAATTTCTCAAGCCACTATAATCGGGAACTTTTCCAAACATCACCTCATAAGGTGACTTCCAAGACAATACTTTAGTAGGCAGTTTATTTATCAAGAAAGTTGTTGTCAACACACAGTCACCCCAAAACTTCTTTGGTAAATTGGCTTGAAATCTAAGTGCTCTAGATATCTCAAGTAAATGTCTGTGTTTCCTTTCTACCCTACCATTCTGTTGAGGGACATAAGGAACACTCTTTTGCCTCAAAATACCCTTAGATAAAAACAATTGTGAACACTCCCTTTTAACTATTTCAGTACCATTGTCTGATCTCACTGTTTTAATCAACTTCCCAAACTGTGTTTCAATCATTTTAAAGAAATTTTCAATAGTAGCAGCAACTTGAAGTTTGTTGTGTAACAAAAATGTCCAAGTAACTCTACTGTGATCATCAACTAGAGTTAGAAAATATCTTGCTCCATTAAAGCATGTATTCTATATGACCCCCACAAATCAATGTGAACCATATCAAAACAGTAATCTGCTCTACTAGTGCTAATAGGAAAAGATAATTTATATGCTGTTTAGAATTCAAGCAAATTGCACAATTATACTCATGTAAACCTTCACAGTTACACACAGGTATATGTTGCATCTTTGACAAAGATGAATGTCCTAACCTGCTATGTAACAGATGCAAATCATGAACAGTCACAGATGCATCTTTTCTTCCTATAGCAGTCTTATTAGGTAACATACCATAATCAACAGTAATATCCACAGTATGACATGCTGATGCTGTAAGCACTCCCTTATTTATATGACAAGCATGACTGTAGTAGTAGTATAAGCCCCCTTGCTTCTTACCAATGCCAATGACCTGTTGACTACATTGGTCCTGAAAATAGCAAGCATCCTTGGTGAATTGAACCAAGATACTAGCCTTCTCTGCCAACTTACTAACAGATAGCAAGCTGTGTTTAAATCCTTCTACCAACAACACATCATGAATCCCAACATTATCAGTAAGCATTAAACTTCCAATCTTATGAACAATTCTAAATGTTCCATCAGGCAATCCAACTTTAATCTCCTTATTTAACAGCTTCTTATCAATTAACAAATTCTCATCAAAGACCATATGGTCACATACTCACATGCACCAGAATCAACAATCCAAACATAAGAAAAATCATGTTTAGACTGAGAACAACACACATTACCTGCAAAACTGGCAAATGAATTGTTACCAGCAGCAGATGTTTGTGCTAAACCCTTGCCCTTCATCATCTTCATTACTTCTTGACAGATAGTACTCAGCATCTCAGAATCAACTTGTTCTTGAGAATTACTTCCAGAATTATTTCCTAGATTATCTTCATAATCCAAAGGAGAATCAACATCTGAAGCAATGTGCACATTAGCAGCAACCTTCCTTCCATTTCCACCATTAACATGAGCACCTTTTGCTGACTTCACAGCATTATACCACTCTGGATATCCGATTAATTTGAAACATTGATCTCTAGTATGACCCTTGCCTTTGCAATGATCACGACTCTTATCAAACTTCTCTTTCTTCCAATCTCTTTTCCCTTGAAATTTCTGCATTCCAGTTACTGTACCTCCTTGATTGAATCTTTGAGCAGCCATAGCATTACTCTCACTAACCTCCATATTGCCAGAAATCTCCTTCTGCTTCTCAATTTGTTGAGCAATTGAGAAAGCCCTATTTATGGTAGGTAAAGGCTCCATAGACAGAATATTAGTGATTGTGCTGTCAAAACCACTATTTAAGCCTAGCAAAAATTGCATCAGCTTATCTTCAGCTTCCAAATCAGTCAATCTCTTCAAGAATTAACAAGAACATTAACTCAAAGCACCACAACTGCAACTAGGAGTCATCCTCAGTGACTTAAGCTCATCCCAAAGCTTCTTAATCTTTCCATAATATGAGATTATAGTCAGATTTTCTTCCCTCAAACTATCAATTTCTTTCTTTAATTGATAGATCAATGGACCATTAGATTGTCCAAATCTTTCATTCAATTCTTACCACAATTCAACAGAATTAGTTACATAAGCAAAATCATCTGCAATTTGTGGACTCATAGAGCTAAGAATCCAGCTCATCACCATGTAATCTGCTCTAGTCCATTTCAGATAATCCTTACTGGTTTCATCAGGTTTAGGTGTCAATCCAGTAATAAATTCTTCCTTGTTCTTCGCAATTAATGCTCTCCTAACATTTCTACTCCAGCAAATGAAATTTGTGCCAGAAAACACAGAAGAAACTAGAGTAGATGTAGGATTATCAGAATTCGCAATAAAAAGAGGATCAAGATTACCTCCATTGATAACATTGTTCAATGTTTCATTATGAACTGAATTCACACCGATTCTCGCCATTGCAAAGCAATAATTTCTCCGTAAAACTTCATGAACTTCAACAATTAACACGATTAATTCAATATGATCAAGAAATTGAGAGTTTGAAACTATCAATTTCGATCAATCTTCAAACAGAAATTGCAATTACAATTTTTTCTATTGTAATTCAGCAAGAATTTTCGAACGAAACCTCAATCTCTTCTTGAGATTAAGCTCTGATACCATATAGATTTGTAGAAGGAAGAAGTTTAGAGAGATTTATTATTCAACCGTAGAGAGAAAAACAGAAGAAGTAAATCTTACAGAGAAAAGTAAATGTAATGTACTAACTAACTTTGAGCTAAGCTAACAGAATTTATACAACTTGTTATTCTAACAAACTAAAGCTGACTAGGACAACTAATATAACTTATATGAAATATATGATTGACAAGTTGAATTCTAAAATACTTAGAATGCTTTTACAATAATATTATTTTACCTTTTTTGAAATTCTTTATTTTTTAGTGTTCTTTATATTATGTTAGATGTACATAAAGTAATTATATTATAATGGAGGGAGGGAATATAGTAGTACTAATCTTATACAATTGTCAATAATTATTAAACAAAACAAAGTAATAAAATGACTTCATGTTAGGGAACAAAAATATTGCAACCCTCACAATACAATTACATTGAAAAGAAATAAAAATAAAAACAAAACCCTTGTGATACAGATATTGGAATATTCTACTTTGTAACATTCCAAAGAAAATCTTTTGTAGGGGTATAAGGAGAACTGGCTATGATTAAACCTATGAAAATCAAGTCTATTTATAATGCTTTATGATCTAGTGTTTTGTTAAATACATTAAAACTTCAACTTTTAAAGGAAACAAATAAGAGATTTATCTCTTTATTTTTGATAATTATCTTGTAACTCGATTTTTTCCCTTTTTAAATTATTCTCAATCTTGTACATTTATATGATATTATTCAATTAAGTCAAATTTATCTTTCGTATTATGGTCCAAGACTTTTACTTTGATATCTTCTACATTTAAATTGATTTAATTAAGTCCTCTCTTTTTTCTCTATCTTTTACGAGAGATGATCTATCTGCCTAAGGTATCCACATTCCACTATATGTAGTTCATTCAACCTAGAGTATCATGGGTTGGTTGTATCTAGAGTAGAGCTGGTAGACGGGTCGTCTCGTGTCGGATTCGTGTCGAATCCATCGGTAAACGGGTTGAACATCCTCAACCCTAACTCCCTAACCCGATCTGTTTATTAAACGGGTCAACAACACTCAACCCTTACCCGACCCGTTTATTAAACAGGCTACCCGACCCGTTTATTGTCCCGTTCATCAAGAGGGCATATACACATAAACTAAACAAATGTACGTTATATAATTCGTAACCCACGTCTTATATACAAATATCTTACCTAAATAAACCAAATCGGACAACCAAAGAATAAATCTATGTATTTATGAAAAATATTCAAATTATTTAAATCCCAACGAATAATATTGATAGTAGAATAGTAGTTAAACGGGTTGGCGTGTCTGATTCGGGTTAAAATGTTCAACCCTAACTCAACACATTTAATAAACGGGTCGGGTCGGGTCAACCCGCTTACTTAAACGGATTGAAAACCTTGTCCCCAAACCCGCTATTTTCGGGTCGGGTTCGAGTCAGGTTAGCGGGTCGTGTCAACTTTTATCACCTCTAATCTAGAGTTGCCAGATTGTCCTACTACTGATCTTGTTCTATCTTTTATGTTTAAGTTAGAATATAATTCTTTTTTTTCTTTATCATTTATGTTTAGACTAATACATTTGAATAAAAATATGATAGAAATTTAAATAATAATATATTAAATGATTTTTGTAGAGGTAATTATGGACCAAGTCGGGCTTTGCCAAAAAAATGGCCCATTTCAGGCCAAAGCCTCGGCCCGGGACAAGTCTTGGGCCAAAATTTTCGCGTCAAACCCCATTTTTTCGGGTACCAAACGGGATTTCTAGGCCATTATTGGGACGGACCAAAATTTAAATTTTCGGATTTGGGTTGTCCATAACCGTCTTTTTCGCCAAAAATTAGGTCAAGCAGAAATGTCACTCCCAAAACGCGTTAAATTTCGGGTCGGGTCAGGTCATGTTGATCACCTCTGTGATTCAGTAAATTTATATTGTGACATGACATTCTCAATAGTATAATCGAAATGGTCATATATCAAAGTAGATTTCGAGCCAAATTCAATGATATAAAATATTATAATTTATTGAATTGTATTAATTAGTTTATAATAACCTCCGTATCTAAATAAGTAGCCTTAGTTTGATAGTACACTTAGCGTAGCTTGCTCCTAAAGCTTCGTAATCAATTTTGACTTAATATTAGTGCTATACGTTATTGACTTTTAATTTCACCCGCAGTATATAGCAAGAAGATAATTTATTAAATAATTATTAGTTCAAACTTCGGTGCCAAAAATTGTTGTAAAGAATATAATTTGTCGATTAGCCGACAGGCAATCGTAATATTTGTATAACTTATGAATATTGGCTGATTTCACTATTGGAAAAGCGCCATTAATATATACTTATGCATGAAATCACTTTGGCGGTAGTATTATATGATTTAGAGATGTTGAAAGCACATAAGATAGATACCTCCTAGGTTGGAAATATATATTAGGATGTTCGAAAAAAGAAACGGCATATACTAATCTAATAACTAGTATTTGGGCCCGGACGTTGCCCCGGTGGAATTGCTTTTCCAACTACTCGATGTATTTTTTCCATTCGCATTAAAATATATTAAAGTTAAAACTCAACATTTAAAAGGGTTACAAATTAATACTATGGACATTTAAAGCATGATTAAAAGTAATGGTTCAAATCTTTGTTGCAAGCCAATTTTACTTTTGTTAATTGACATGACATACGTAAACACCGGACAATTCTAAGAGGAAAAAGGACCGAGCGCGCGGGGCGTGTAGATCGCCGCGCACGCACGCCTTTTAATATATTAGTATAGATGGTTTATATATGCACTGATTAGATTTTAAAATATATTTATACTTAAAAGAAGGAGATGATTGAAATAAAATAAACATTATTGAAAATAAAATAATATTTTACGTGTATACATTAAGAAGAACGGCTCACTCAAACTTGGAAAGGGAACACTAAGCAAATTCAAATAATATAATAGTACTCCTATATCTTTAAATATATGAAGCTTATTAAAAAAAACACCCACTTACCCCCTCCATATATATGTATGACTTGTAATAATTTAAAGTTATTGTTAAATTATTTTATATTGATTTTGTTCTTTATTTGTAGTATTTGGACTTGATTTTCATGTATAGAAAAAGTGGATTAATTAAGATACCAAATTATATGTTTGGATTATATACGAATCATGTGTGTATGTAATAAACGGATCGAGTTAGGGCATGTTCTCTTCGGCATAAAACAACTGAACTGAACTGAACTGAACTAAACTGAACTGAATTGAACTGAACTGAACTGAATTAAATTATAACTAATTAATAGTAATGATTATCATTTAGGAACTGAACTGAATGATTATCATTTAGGAACTGAACTGAATAGAACTGAACTGAATTGAACTGAATTGAACTGAAAATAAGCTGGGGAGAACAGGCCCTTAGAATTAAGGATTATCAAAACCCATTTATTAATCGAAACGAGTTGGGCTAAGGTAAAGGCATGCTCACCCATGAGCCAAGGAGAACAATATGAATTTTCTTAAGGAAATGAAATTGTTAAGCTAATAAGCGTTGTTAAATACTACCTCTGTTTCTTTTTAATCTACACACTTTCCTTTTCAAGCCGTTCCTTTTAATAGTTACACTGTTACTTTATCTATATAAGGTGAAATGCCCAATTAATATTTTCCACTTTTGTCCCCCATGTGGTCCCTCACCAAATAAATTAACCCACTTAAAACCCCCCACCTACTCAATTTTTCTTTCTCCTCTTTTTTTTTGTAATTTTTATACTTCTTACTCCCCACTTTTCAGAATTCCTCTCCTCTTATACCCCAAAGCAAACCGTGAAGATTAAATAGGAACGGAGGTAGTACCTGCCATGACATACTTGGCAATGAGGAAGCCGCTCTTAAACAAAGCGGTAATTCATTATTGTTATTATTATTATTATTATTATTATTATTATTATTATTATTATTATTATTATTATTATTATTATTATTATTATTATCATTATTATCTATACTAATATATTAAAAGGCGTTCATAATAAAGTATACGTTACCACGTGGAACCTCTCCTTTCACTAGAAAAGTGCAATATCATATGCTTAACAACAAGAAATATATACTACAAAACTTTGTGTAGTAAGATTCGAACATGCAACCAATAAGTTGTATAGTAGACATTTTACCATCTCAACCAACTATTAGATATGCTCTTTACTCTGCATAAATATATATATAACTTGGAATACAAATATATATATTAAACTAATCTAAAATAAATAGAAGTTCAAAATATAGAAGTATTATTGAAAGTAAAAACTCGGTGCATCACCCGAGCTACACACTAATTACTATTATTATAGTGTGTTGCTATGTTACATATTTAATTTAATCTAACCAAGTTTGGGTAAACCATTCTCCCTAACCATACCCTATACACAATCATACGTTCAATTATGAAAAGTTGGGCACCTTGACAATGAATTCCAAACGATTAAAAAACTAAATTATGCAGATTATTGACTCAAGCATACATGTAACTATGCAAGTCACAATTGGGGAAGTTTTGTCTTCTATTTACATGTTAACATCGATACATGAAATCTTATCATGCAAAAAAGAAAGAGACAAACTATATGATCGTCACTTCAGAGAATAAGTATGGAAAATTAATCTAATCTTTGGAGATCCCAAAAGTTACTACTCATAATCATAGGATCTTTCATAACATTTTTTAAACGAAGGGAGGTTCTTGCATAATACTCCTTTTTTCAATGTTCTGATTATTTTTTCTTCTTATTGCTTGTGCCGTGTAGTTATTGAACCTTCAAACATGTTTATTTCTAATTTGTTCCTTGTGCTTGTTATTTCGTGTTGCTATTAAATTTCTTCAAGTAACATATATTATGGAACCTTGGAAGGAAGACGGTAAAACACTAAAACTGTACGTTTGTTCAAGTATAAACTATTTGTATCCAACACATTAGTTATTATCCTCGCGAGGAGGGTAGCCTAATGTTCTTTTCTTACCTTAAAAAAAGTATAAACTATTTGTACGTCCACAGTATGTTTATGCATGAAAAAGGCCAAAAATCAAATTCGGTGTTGAACATATTTGATTTTTACCTTTTTCCCTTCTTTTTTTTTTGTTTTATTTTGGACGTACAAACATGTTTTTTATATGTTCAACAACAAACGTAGATGCGCAAACATACTTTTCGGTTGTACAAAAGAACTTATGTACGTACATAAAAGATTATGAATGTGAAAACATAGTTTTTGGATGTGCGAAAACATACTTTTTGGATGTACAAAGAGAGAATATGGATGTGCAAAACACAAATAAAATATATATTAGATGTGCAAATATAAATATGGATATGCAACACATAATTTTTGGATGTAGAAATGAAATTGTATAATTGTATATGGATGTACAAACATAATATTTGGTTGTGCAAATACAATATACAAACTAGATCATGAATGTTAATACATATTATTTGAATGTGTGCAAACATAATTTCTGGATGTCCCAACATAAATTTGGATGTAGAATAATATATTATATAATTATACACATGTTTCGACAATTGTTAGGTGATTTTTTTTATAAAAAAACACACACAAAAAGAATATGTTCGGTATCGAAAAGTTCTATGTCTAGCCTGACTAATTACACATTAAGCAATAGACTCGTGCCATTCTAATAAATAAATAGATAAGGCTTATAAAAATTAATAAACAATTTTGTAGATATCACTAGCTAGTAATTAATATAATCTAATATTATAATTGTCACAATATATGCTAGATTAATTTGATTAATATAAACAACTATTGATAATACACAAATCTACCTAATTCACTAATAATATATTAACTATATCCATAAATAGAGCGAGGTGGAACAATCTAAAATAATTCTTATGTTCTAAAATAAATGAAATATAGGGGAATTCACGAGGAAAATAAAGTGTTTCATTTATTTTAAAATAGATGAAGTATGAGGCCATGTTTGAGAAAATCATTGGAATATATATATAGGACGTAAAATAACTCTATGAAAATTAAACCATAAAGAAAGGTTACAAAAATTGAATAAGCCAAGAATATGACATGTGTGGTAGTACAAAATTGCGTGATCCGTGAAATTTATTCATAGCGCCAAAACAAGCTTATAAGCTCAAGATATTGCAACATAGTATTTTGAAGACTACAAATTGTAACATTTAAGTACATAAATTGCCTCCCCTTAAAAAAAGAGCATCATAAACTGCCTAAAATAGTAAAATGTATAACGTCTTAGACTCTTAGTATTAGCAAAAATAAAAGTATATTACAACTAAATTGCAGTACATAAATTAAATTTGGGTATGAATTAAAATATTGGTAAGCATGCATGCTCTTAACCAAACAGTTGCATGACAATGCAAGCACACCAAACAAAAAGTTTGCTCATCGACTTATGATCATGTTTCTGTAGACTTCCCCTAAAAAAAATGTTTCTGTAGACTCGATAGAATCGACGTAGGATAGTACTATCAAAGTAGCAGCTGCTGTATATATATATCACATTTAACAAGGACATGTTCATTTTACTTTCATTTAATAAGATTACCAGCTTATTTCTAATTTATGAAATCCAAAGAGAAGAGCAAAGAAATACTTCTATAACATATCCAAATAGGAGGTCATCGTGGGAGCCCAATGGGAGGAGCTCCCACCTTCCAACCACATAGTCGGGTGTTCGGTTCTCATCATCTCCAATTTGGGGAGTTTGTGTGTAAATATTTGCTTGTGGGTATAAATTCCCAGTTTCCAGTCTCTGGAAGTTTCCTTATGGGTTGGGATCCTCTTTCTTACCCCCAACTCATGAGAGTTGACCCTGTTTGGGCCGGGTCAGTTAATTATCGAATAAAAAAATCCAAAAAGAACCATCTGAATTGTTATTGTCTTTTCATTTCTCAGGCTTTTGAGTCCTATTTCTTTTTAAATAAAGGAATGAAATTTGAAAAATGCTCCCTAATGACAAATTATAATTAAACTTGAGATTAGTCTCTTTATATGGCAAACGCTTCACAAGGGTCTTCCTATCTGAAATTATCTTAATTAGAAGTTCAAACTTAGATATTCCTACTTCATATCTCTTTGCCAACAATGTGATGAAACTAAGACTTTTTCTTCATCAAACTCGATACATAGGAACAATGAAAAGCCAAACAAAAGTTATTAAATTTTGGGTTGGAGAATTTTTAAAACCAGAAATTGTCGTACTTTAATTTCATACACCACAATACGACCCTGTTTTTTTGGACTTATTTTCAGTTAATTTCAGTTCAGTTCTGTTGTAGTCAAACATCTACGGCTCTTTTTGAGACACTTGGGCTTATCAGAGCCGTACACGTGTCACCTTAGTTAAAGAGAAGAAATGCCTTGCATCTTTGGGCTACCCTCAGCAGAGTTAAAAGGTCTAAATTCTGGCCCAGCAGTCAGAGCCCAGCAATGTAAGGTGGCTGAAGGAGATTGGTTAATAGATATCCACTAGTCATGATCTGCCACGTGTCATGATTTGATTTATCACCCAATCAGAAGCCACTATTCTAGGGCAGGTTTTAATGATAGCTGTCAACTTGCTATCACTATAAATACCCCTGAAATCAGGAGAAACATGATTCAATGCAAACAGTGTAAAGTTACTCTGTAAAACTACTCTATCACTTTCTCTCTCTATCTCTACTTTTCTCTTACAACTCCTGATACCTGACTTAAGCTTCGGAGGGGGAACCACCACCCAAACCTCCAGGGTGGGTCCCTTTTGCAGGTTCGGAAAGTAAAGCCCAGCTTGGAATAGATTGATTTCAGACATTGTTGCACAAGTCTCCAAAGAAGAACATCTAAGGGATACTAGTTTACTTGCTCGACAAGAAAGCACCATCTACAGCCTTACTTGTTGGACAAGAAGACGAAACATTTGGCGCCGTCTCGTGGGGAGACGCAACGATGACCGGATTGTCAATCGTCCAACCTTGCCGTAAAACCGAAGTCTTCGTGTTAATGTCGAAGACACAAGTAGAACACGAGAGACCACCTCGAGGAAGGGATAGACCCCGGTCCATCGTCCCGTGTTCTTGGACCAAGCCAAGAACTCTGTCATTCAAGAGAATCTTGAACGTCCAGTGATCGCCGCCCATCTAGAGAACGCCTTGAATGATTTCCGTGCAAAGATGGGCTGCGATCGTCCAGAGAACGTATCAAGAGCAATATGTTGTTTTTCCGGCTTAACCCCGAGCTACCGCTAACAATCCACCTCCCTCCTAGGGGACGTTCCCAAGACGATCGTCCGAGTCCTAGTCGACTGTTCGTCGGGAACCCTCTAGGAGAACGGCAAGAGGAAAGCGACCGTGAGGATAATGATCGGCACGGGAAGATGGACTGGAACCTGGTGGTAAGGACCCGAGACCATGTTCGTCCAAGCGGGCACCGAATGGAAACAGATGCCGAGAGAATATCTAGAAGCAAAGAGAGCAAAGAAGAATACAACGATCGACGACGGGTTCTACATCATACCCGAGAGACCCTCCTTTGAGGTTGTCGTCCCGAGGGGAGGGACGAAGTTTAAGTCACTCTCTTGTTCATCCACGACAGAGAGAAGACAAGTGGCTCAACCCATGGTCTATAGGCGTCCATTGCTCGCAAACACGTCGTCTGATCCGGTGTTAAAGGAATATCGTAAGGAGTACATACCCATTGAGGGACAGATGGGAGCCCTCCAGATTAACTGGCCCACTCCATTCTCGGCCAGGATAATGGAGGCGCCCCCCTTCCCAAAGGTTAAACTCCCTACTATAGAACCTTTTGATGGAACAACAGATCCCGATGATCACTTATCTGCTTACAAACATCAGATGTACGTCCAAGGAGTAGATGATGCTACTCGGTGTAAGAACTTCCCAAAGAACTCAAGGGAGTAGCTCGAAGTGGTTTAACAATCTTCCACCCAATTCGATCAATAATTTCACGAACTCGTTTCTTATTCACTAGTCACTTTGTTGCCAACAAGCAAGAAAAAAAAACAAGCATGCACCTAGGCAAGGTCGTCCAGGGGACCTAAGGAGGCTCTTAGAAGTTTCGTTAAGAGATTCAACCTTGAAGCCCTTCAGATCCAAGATCTTAATGCTGGAGTGGCCTTTGACACCTTCATTAGGGGTCTAAGGCCAGGAAGCTTTAAGTTTGATCTTGTTAAAAAGAAAATCTCCACTCTTGCCGAAGCCTTAAGGGAAGCTGAAGCGTTTATTCACGCTACCGAAGTGTGTGCTGAGGCAAAGCATCCCGAGTCTAAGAAGCCTGAAGAGGTTGCTCAGCCAAAGAAGAGCAACCCCAAGAAGGCCGAGACTTGGGCTATAACCTCCACCACCACTTCATCTAGAAGGAGCAAGAGAAAAGAGGCTGAGCCATCCTCATCCAATCCTATTGAATTTAATAAGGACCAATACTCCATTCTCATGGAGATTAAGGATCAATATGAGTTGAAGGCCCCAGCTGAGATGAAAACCCCTTATAGAAATAGAGATAAGAGCAAGTATTGCCACTTCCACAAGGATTGCGGTCACGAAACTAATGAATGTAAGCACCTCAAGAAGGCTTTGGAGGAGCTAGCTCGAAAGGGAAAGATGAATCCCTATATGCCTCAAGGGGGAAGGAAGTTTCAAAGAAAAGACAATCGCGCCTAAGAAGAAGGAAAGTGAGAGCATAGACGAGGATGTTGTACTCGTAATTTCTGGAGGGTTTGCTGCTGGAGGACCAACCAATAGAGGACACAAAAACAACCTTAGGGAGCTTGGCCAAGTTTTGTTAGCTGATCAGACAAAGGCTGAGCCCTTCCCAAGGGTGGTAGTTAGTGAGCAAGATCGGGGCAGGTTGAGGACTTCCCCATGATGATCCTTTGGTTGTAGAAATGAAAATAGCAAACTTGAGAGTAAGAAGAATTCCGATCGACACTCGGAAGCTCGACGGACATCATCTTGCCGATCGCTTGTCCGCATTAAAATTTGATGAGAAGAACTTGGTTCCCGTTCACCATCCCATCATAGGGTTTGGGGGAGGAGTCATCCACCCAATGGGAACCGTTACTTTGCCTGTTCGAGTGGGAGAAAAGGATGCCGCTAGAACTTTGTTTATCAAGTTCTTGGTAGTCCGAGATTTGACGTACCTACAATGTCATTCTTGGGCGACCAACTTCGAATCACGTCAAAGCCGTAATAGTTACCCACCCGATGTTGATGAAGTATGAGTGTGATGATGGCAAGATTGGCTCATTATATGGGGACCAAACAGTGGCTAGGGAGTGTTATCTCGACTACCCTCAAGCCGTCATCATGGAAGATGTGCAATGAAGATCGACGCAGTTCTTGGTGAAAGGAAAACGTCCGAAATAGAGAAGGATAAGACGAAGGTGGTTAGCGAGAGGAAAACGTCCGGATAGTCAGGGACCACTTGGCCTCATTGAAGACGGCCATTGAGAGCCCTCGCACGCCTCTCGCTCCCTCCGAGAAGGCGTCCGAGCATCTTCCCAAAGAAAAAGAGAAAATATGAAATCATCAAGGAAGAGCCTCCCTTGCCCGAAGAAGTGATGGCCATCATGGGACTAGCAATAGAGCGTCGGTAATCCGCCGAGGCCTCGAAGACGCGTCTGCCCGGATGAGGCTCGGCCCGTAACGAACCTTGAAAATTGGTTCTTCACTATCTTTGGGCTTAAAAAGCCTCTTAATCGCCTTTGAAAGAATTTCGGGACGTGTTTGCCTATTGTGTTGAAGAAATGCCCGGAATTGATCCGAAGTAGCCGTCCATCGGTTAAATGTTGATCCAAAATTAAAACCTCGTTCGTCGAAGAAGAGGCATTTGGGACCGGCTAGAAATCGGGCGGTTGACCAAGAAGTTCGAAGTTGTTGGAATCCAAGTTCATCAAAGAAACCTATTACCCGAGACTGGATAGCAAATGTGGTCATGGTGCCAAAGCCCAATGGCACCTGGAGGATGTGTGGACTACACCGACCTCAACAAGGCTTCGTCCTAAGGACAGCTTCCCTTGCGCCTAAGTTGGATCGTCGGTAGACTCTACACCTGGTCATGCTTTGCCGAGCTTCATGGACGCTTATTCTCGGCGTTCATCAAATCCCAATGTGGCCCGAGGATCGGGACAAGACGTCCTTCATTACCGAAAAAGGACTGTATGGCCGGGTTGAGAATGCCATTCGCCCGCGCAATGCCCCGGCCACTTTTCAAAGATTGATCAATACTGTTTTTCAGCCACAATTGGGAAGAAATATGGAGGCATATATTGACGATATGATAGTCAAAAGCCGTCAAGAAGAAAATCATGTTGGTGATTTGAGAGAAACTTTTGAAACTCTCAGAAATACAAGTTAAAGCCGAACCCCAGAAATGTGTGTTTGGAGTTTTGTCGGGGAAGTTTTTAGGCTTCTTGGTGGATCAAAGGGGAATTGAAGCAAATCCCGAAAAGATACAAGCTATTTTAGACATGAAGTCTCCGTCAAAGGTAAAGGAAGTTCAGAGACTGACGGGTTGCTTGGCTGCCCTTGGACGTTTCTTGTCTAAGTCAGGCGACAAGTGCCATCACTTCTTCGCCACCATTAAGAAAAAAGCTAAGTTTGAATGGACAAATGAGGCGGAGCAAGCACTACAGCAGGTCAAGGACCACCTTCGGCAGCTGCCTAGGTTGGTCAGCCCGGCTGAGGGGGAGAAGTTGTTTGTATATTTGGCAGTGTCCGCTCAAGCTGTGAGTGCTGTTCTGCTGGCTGAAAGAGAATCCGTCCAAGTCCCAATATACTTCGTGAGTCACGTACTCAAAGACGCGGAAAATAGGTACACTCCCGTTGAGAAGTTTGGATTGGCCCTCGTCATGGCCAGCAGAAAGTTAAGGCCCTATTTCTTGGCGCACAGTATAATCGTCTACACTGATCAGCCTTT
Organism: Beta corolliflora; assembly: GCA_947648045.1. Taxonomy (NCBI): domain Eukaryota; kingdom Viridiplantae; phylum Streptophyta; class Magnoliopsida; order Caryophyllales; family Amaranthaceae; genus Beta; species Beta corolliflora. The sequence goes on from CANSZD010001712.1 coordinate 82,966, forward strand.
GAAGCAAGTTCTACTGAAGATGGAAGGCCTGGACGAATGTTAAAATGGGCGGTGGAGCTTAACATGTTTGATATATCCTTTGAACCAAGGACAACCATTAAAGGGCAAGCCTTGGCGGACTTTATAGTCGAACTTACTCGGCCACCATAGAGCCGATATCTAATCCAAAGAAGAGGAAGAAAGCATTGACGCTCATGGTTGATGGCTCGTCCACAATCAATGGATGTGGAGCAGAATCATTTGCCAATCTCCCGAAGGGGACAAGTTTGAATATGCATTAAGATTCCGGTCTGAGCATCCAATAACGAAGCCGAATATGAGGCACTCTTAGCAGAATCAAAATGTGCAAAGCGGCCTGAGTCGTTGAGATCGAGGCCAAATCGGACTCCCTCTTAGTGGTCACCTGAGTTAATGGAGATTTTGAATGCAAAGAAGCATCAATGAGCAAATACATGCAACTCATCAAAGATGAGATAGAGCCATTAAAACGATTTGTCCTCGACCAAGTACCAAGGTCGAAAAATCATCAAGCGTATGCTCTCTCGAAGTTGGCCAAATTTGCCAAGGTGATGTGCCAAGAACAAGATTTTGGGAAGTCAAACCCAAAAAGAGCATAGATCAAGAGCAGATTATGTTTCTCACCGCGGACTGTCTGGATGGAGCCGATCATAGAATACAAGAAGACGGGACGATCGCCTTCGCATCCCGTAGAGGCCAAGTATGTGAAGGCTGGGGACAAGTGGTTTTAGCTATGGGACGAGACACTTTACAAGAAATCATTCAACCGACCTCTCGCTCAAGTGTGTCACCGAGAGAAGATGGTCCGGAGGTCCCGAAAGAACTCCATGAAGGAGCTTCGGGCTTCTCACATCGGGGAAGAGCTTTAGGGGAGAAGGCTTTAAGGACGGGGTACTACCGACCAACCTTAAAGGAAGACGCTCTAGTCTATGCAAAGAAGTGTGACAGTTGCCAGAAGCATGGAAATGTGCATCAGAAGCCGTCCAACTACTTAACCCCCATCTTGTTCCCTTTACCCTTTGCCAAATGGGGCATGGATATCCTAGGACCTTTCCCAAGGGGCCGCGGACAAAAGAAGTTTGTGATAGTGGCCGTTGATTACTTCACTAAATGGATAGAGGCAGAGGCCATGCGAGGAATAACAACAAACGACGCCAAGGGCTTCATCTCGGAAAAGCATTATAACCCGTTTTGGCATACCACAGTCCATCGTCTTTGATAATGGCCCCCAATTTGAAACACCTAAACCGAAGGAGTGGTTGGCGTAAAGAGAAATAAAAGCACACTTCGTCGCCGTTGCCCACCCACAAGCAAATGGGCGAGTAGAGTCCTTCAACAAGATTCTATCAAATGGAATCAAAAAGAAGTTAGAAAACGCCAAGGGACAATGGGTTGAAGAGCTGCAAGTTGGTGTTATGGTCCATCGTAACAACCGCCAAGAACTCTACCGGGGAGACGCCCTTCATGTTAGTCTATGGCACGTAAGCCGTCTTGCCCATTGAGATTGAAGAACCCACCCCGCGAGTTATGCCGTACTCGAAGATGCCAACCGGGCCGCATTACGCACGGCCTGGGACCAAGTGCCGAAGTCGGGGGCAATGCCTTGCTAAGAATGCAATTGTACAAACCGCGTATGGCTCGGGAGTTTAACAAAAGAGTTGTTAGACGACCACTCAAAGTAGGGGATCTTGTCCTTAGAAAGATGGAAGCGGTTGGACGAGCAAAAGAGTTAGGGAAGCTAACACCTAATTGGGAAGGACCTTACATGATTATCCAAGAGCTGCGCAGTGGTACTTTTCGTCTTCAGGATCTGGATGGACGACCAATACAGCGTACTTGGAATTCTGATAATTTGAAAAAGTATCACGTCTAATTCAATCCACCGTCGAATGTCTATGAGGTAGTTTGTAGTCAATCCAAAGTGCCGTGGCACATGTTAGAAAAAAGAATTGTATACATGCATCTTGGCATTCCGTCAAGCAAAATCCATATAATACAATTCCTACTTTCTTATTTCCTTGCTTATTTTCACCAAGTTAACTCACTTTGGGGCATTAAATCGCTACTCGCCTAAAAGTGACAAGAACTTGGATAAAAAAGAAAAGCGTCACAATTACTCATTTTTATGCCGAACATCACTCCATCGAAGAGACCGGCCAAAGTATAGCACATACAAGGCCGTCAAACTGACAAAACCTCTAGTAAGAGTAACGTCAAAGTCTCTGAGAGAAAGCTGGCCTGAAATAAGTCCTTAGTAAAGGATACTTATCTTCACAAGCACGGCCAGCTAAGTAGCCTAGACCCTAGTAAGGGATCGCTACTTAATGACGAGTGTTGCTCCCTCAAGGAAGCCGGCTAAAACATGCGTTCAACATATATAACAAGCTCGTCCGATAGTTTCAGCAGGCTCGGCCAAAGATGGCCGCTTTCCTTCTTGGCCTTTGGCTCGCCCACCATGTACGGTTGAACTAAGCCCAAGAAGGGGGGAATGGTAGAAGCCTAAAAGACGAGCTCAAGAGCACAAGGTCGTCCAAAACAAGTGTTTCAATCATATTATGCAGATCGTCTACGATGTTCAAGACGAGTCAACTTTTGTACTTGGAAACAATTCAAAGTTAATGTGATAGTCAAATGGGAATTGATGAAAATAAGAGGCAAGCAAGTGGCAAAAGTCTTTCATATATATCATGAGTAAAATTTACAAAATAAGATTACTGAAGGACTAAGGCTACAACGGCAGATAACCAAAGAAACTAGAAAAATAAACCTAAAACTAGGCTTCGTCTTCAACATGAGTTTCTTGGTTGTCCTCTGCTCCTCATCTTCTGGCCGAAGCCTCGTCGCCCGACTCTATAAACTCCGGAGGATCCTCGCCGCAGACCATGGCCCTATGGGCACTCGTTGGTATTCCAAGCGACGGACAAAGCTCGGGACCTCCTCGGCTTCAGCCAGCATTTCGAAGGCCTTGACGGCCCAACCCTTGGACGTTTCTACAACATGTTCAAGGCCCTTTTTGGCATCGTCAAAGGTTTGGGACACCGTCTTTTCCAGACGAGCGTTTCTCGCCCTTAGAAGAATATTCTCCCTTCTCAGCTGAGCAGCGACAAGAAGGGCGGCGTCTCTCTCACCCTTAAGATCAGTAGAGAGAGTGTTGATGATCATCTTCAGATGGTCTCTCTCCTTGTACTGATCATTGATGGTAACAAGATATTTCTTGTTCTTGGATTCAAGTTCTGCCGACCTTTTCTCCAATGCATCGAGTGACTGACGATGGAGAGTATTCGCCATCTCAATGTCATGAATGGCCTTGTCGCCGCCATTGTGGCAAGATGGACGAGGTGCTTGTTCTCTTTTTCGAGCTCCCTCGCCCATTCTTCGCTTAGCATGCTTCGCGAGCCGTAAGCCGGAACAATGAAAACAAATCAAGTTATTGGGGACGAGTGAAAGAACCAAAATTTGTATCAAGTATAAAATAAAGCGAGCTAAAAGCAATACCTCGGCAGCAAGTCGAGACATGTAGCCCACATGCCCGACAGACGCCCCCTTAATCCCTTTATGTAGGATTCAGGGGTAGCACTTGAAGAGCTCCCTTAAGTCGCTCCTTCTCCGGCCTTCGACATTTTGGCGAAAGCAGAGAGAAGACTCCTCGTCCGAATCGACGAGGGGAGGAGTTGGGGGAATAAGCAGGGGCCTTTGCCCTTATCTCGAAAGAGGGGGAGAGTCAGTTATCTTGATAGGAATGACGATGGATTGTCTATCGGACGGACTCATGGACCGTCCACCGACCCGCACCGTCCTAACTATATTGGGGTAATACGACTCACCTGGGACGAAATAGATGCCGTCCTAACAGCCTAAGGGCATCTCGTGGCACCAGCTTAGCCACCGAGCCGCCGAACCCCGGATAGTTCTCGCCTGACTCCGGATTCCGGTGCAACTAGAGCCAAGGCAGACTCGGTTTGACCTCGTAGAGTCGGCCTAGGCAACACGCCGAGCGGAACGGCCGCATGAGCACCCTCTCCCTCCTCGCCGGGCAAGTACCGAAGGCTCCTTTTTAGGAACCTTGGCTGATGGGGGAGGCATACTTCTCTCCCCAACCTCGCCAGTGGAGTCGTCTTATCTCGCCTTCTTCCTTGTGAAGCCCTTAGGCTTCTTCGCCGAAGGCCGGTCGCCGGCCGTAGTTGGCCTCTTTTTGGACGAGGACGATTTCCTGTGTGGAAGTTTGTTGGTAGGAGCATTTTTCCGAAAAAGTAAACAAGTCATCAAATTGGTCGTCCTAGGAACAAAAGTTATAACTGCTATTACAAAGACTTCGTCTGAAAGAAGAAATGAAAGATGATTTGCAAATATGCAGACGAGTATGGCCCCAAGAAGGTGACCGTTCAAATATAGACGTTCTATGGAAGACTCTCGTCCAAAAAATTGTGCAACTCCAGACGAGTAGGGCACCAAGAAGGTGCCCGTCCAAGTCTGGACGTTCTCCTACTTTTGGTGGCCCTCGTCCAAAAATTCGATGCCAATTTCGGACGAGTAGGGCGCCAAGAAGGTGACCGTCCAAGTCTGGACGATCTCCTTCTTTGGGTGACCCTCGTCCGAAAATTGGGTGCCAATTTCGGACGAGTATGGCGCCAAGAAGGTGACCGTCCAAGTCTGGACGACCTCCTTCTTTGGGTGACCTCGTCCGAAAATTGGATGCCAATTTCGGACGAGTATGGCGCCAAGAAGGTGACCGTCCAAGTCCGGACGCTCTCCTTTCCTGGGCTACCCTCGTCCGAAAAATTGGATGCCAACTTCGGACGAGTATGGCGCCAAGAAGGTGACCGTCCAAGTCTCGGACGATCTCCTTCTTGGGCGACCCTCGTCCGAAAAATTGGATGCCAACTTCGGACGAGTATGGCGCCAAGAAGGTGACCGTCCAAGTCTGGACGATCTCCTTCTTTGGGCGACCCTCGTCCGAAAAATTGGATGCCAACTTCGGACGAGTATGGCGCCAAGAAGGTGACCGTCCAAGTCTGGACGATCTCCTTCTTTGGGTGACCCTCGTCCGAAAATTGGATGCCAATTTCGGACGAGTATGGCGCCAAGAAGGTGACCGTCCAAGTCTGGACGCTCTCCTTCCTTGGGCGACCCTCGTCCGAAAATTGTATGCCAACTCCGGACGAAGTTAGGCACCAAGAAGGTGACCATCCAAGTCCGGACGTTCTCCTTCTTTGGGTGACCCTCGTCCAAAAATTGGATGCCAATTTCGGACGAGCTCATATGATCCCCGGAAAAAAAAAAAAAAAAAAAAAAATTATTATTACCAATGTGTTCGCCCTCTTCTCCAGATCGCTCTTTGCATACTCCTTCCAAAGGTTGGCGGTAAATTGGGACATGCTAATCTCCCCCGTCCAAGATGCTTCGAGGCGTTGTCTGGCCGAGTCTGCAAAGAACAAAAATGTGTTCGTCAAATGGACTATAGACGAAGAGTTTTAGTTGGATGATTTTAAATATATACCTTTATCATCGGCCAACCGCAAGCCGGCAGCAACCAAGAAGTCGTCTTGGTAAAACATTTCCTTAAAAGGTATCCAGTTCGATGGCCCTTTAATAGAACGGCGGCCGGCCCGGGAGTACTCTTTGTTTCAAGTACTCCACAACTTCTTCATCGAAATTGTCCTCCAATTCCAGCCAGGACTGCTTCCGTCCCGTATTCGTGACGGACCGGTTATAGAATCTATAGCTCTCAGTAGCCGAATCATTGGCCGCCTTTAAAAAGATGAAGTCGGCTTTCCATTCATGCATTTTCGAAGGCTTCCCCCAAGCCGTCAGGAAGCCAGGGCGGTTGCAGATACTGAGCCATGTCCCGTCCACGGCCCCGGGTACCTTGGCCGCATAGTGGATGTGGGTAAAGGCCTGAAGAGAAAGGGCTAGGCCGCGTAGCTCGCAGACGGCGATAAACGTCAGGACGTTGTGCCAAGCGTTGGGAGCCAGCTGATTATGGCCGATGTGGTAGTGCTGTAGCACTTGTTCTATGAAGTCATGGAGGGGAAACCTCAATCCAGCGTCTAAGGCTAGTTTATAGACAGCGAAATGGTTCCTAGGAGCGCTCAGGATCGTCGTGTCCTTGTTAGGAATGACAAAGGAAAAGCCCGGCATGGGCATGAAAGACGATAAGTAATTAGGGTCTGGTCCTAGTTTCTCTAACCACTTACGGTTGACCAAAATGAAACCTGGATCAGAAAGGGGACCTAAACGTCTTCTAATCTCCGACGAGGTAGTAGAGGCCTCGTCTGATTCTTCGGCAGCTTCAGAATTGCTACCGTTATTGCCTTCGCCGATCTCTACCATTTCGGCGTCCCTACCGTAAGTACCGGTTTCGAGGATTTATTTCCGAGTCTTCGCCTCATGGTCAAAGGATGCCTCGTCCAAAGACCGAGCACTTTGGACCTCTCTTGCCTCATCGGGCACCCGTCCAAGGGATTCCTCCATGTCCGAGCTATTTCGACGGGATTATTGCTTTTCGTCTTAGATGGGCCGTTTGCTTGACGCGCGCCGCATTACCCCCGCACAGTAAAGACCGGGTCGCCCGACTTTCTCGGCCAAAACTATGAAAATATATATACTCAACTGTAAGTGGCCCAACTCTAGAATGTGCCGAAGAAGAAGTATCGGTTCTAGGGTCAAGACAAGCTCTTGGTTGGCTAAGATTATTTGACGAAGATGATTCCATTTTATTGATTTTCTAAGAAAAAATAAAGAATAAAGAATGAAGAGTTCAAAGAAACGATACCCGCTAGGAACGTCCGGGCGATTCAGGTGAAGAATGCCGAAGCCGGACGATCTATCTCTCTCTCTAGAAAATTCTCGTAGTTTCTCTCTCTAGACAAATTTGTTCGAAGTGCTAAATGATTCAACGTCTTCGCTCCAAGGGTATTTATAGAGGAATAAGAAACTTGTGGAACCGGTCAAGAATGACCGAAAAAATAATACAACTGCCGAATATGACCGGTAGAACCCGTAAGAAGGCGCACCACTTTACCCGGATTTGAACTACCTTGAGGGTAAAAGGGCCTTAACCGTCGATGGGCCAACAAAAAAAGCCCTTTTAGGGGCAAATGTTGTAGTCTAACATCTACGGCTCTTTTTGAGACACATGGGCTTATCGAGCCGTACACGTGTCACCTTAGTTAAAGAGAAGAAATGCCTTGCATCTTTGGGCTACCCTCAAGCAGAGTTAAAAGGTCTAAATTCGGCCCAAGCAATCGAGCCCAAGAATGTAAGGTGGTCAAGGAGATTGGTTAATAGATATCCACTAGTCATGATCCGCCACGTGTCATGATTTGATTTCTCACCCAATCGAAGCCACTATTCTAGGGCGAGTTTTAAGGATAGTCTGTCAACTTGCTATCACTATAAATACCCCCCGAAATCGGGAGAAACATGATTCAATGCAAACAGTAAAAGTTACTCAGAAAACTACTCTCTCACTTTCTCTCTCTATCTCTACTTTTCTCTTACAACTCCCGATACCCGACTTAAGCTTCGGAGGGGAACCACCACCCAAACCTCCGGGGGTGGGTCCCTTTGCAGGTTCGAAAGTAAAGCTCGAGCTTGGACTCGGATTGATTCGAGACATTTGTTGCACAAGTCTCCAAAGAAGAACATCTAAGGGATACTAGTTTACTTGCTCGACAAGAAAGCACCATCTACGGCTTACTTGTTGGACAAGAAGACGAAACAGAAAGTTTATAAATTGTGTTATTATAATGAAAATATTTATTTAGGTAATTGTTTTGGAAAATTATGATATGTATATTAAATATTTGATTGTTTTTAACAAATTTACTTGAAAATTATGGTTAAATCCATCGCCTTGAGCCTCGGGACTTGAGTACTAACCTTAATTTTTAGTATAAAAAGAATGTCACTACTAATTTAGTGAAGAAAGGAGTGGTAGAAGTGCCATGTAACCTACAAAATATCTATTACCTACCTCCTCTATCCCAAAAATAATAGACCACAACTTAATTTAGATTGTTTCCAATATATAATACTCAGCATCTCTTTTAAAAACTAGTAAGTTATAATTCGAACTCGTATTTACTTTGAAGCGAATCCTTAATTTCATGGATATATTGATAAAGGTATTCTCTTCAACTTTTTTTTTTTCAAACTTTTCTTAATTTTTATTCTTAATATTATGAACTTTTCTAATTCTTTGCTCGGTGGCCTCAATCAACTCTGCATATACTTTTGGTGCAAAATAAATTCTTGTTTGTGATGAAACTCTCTTCGCGAATTTGTGTACAAGTCCATCCCTTAAGAGTTTTGTTGATAATATGTTGATATGTTCCATAGTTGAAATTACAAAACACAAAGTCTCAGAAGTGACCGTCTCACATTAGTGGGAACATTAGACCAACGATGACATGATGTCACGCCGACGTCACGCCGTACGATCACGCGGGTGCATCATACCAACAAGGGGTATTATAGTTGAAGCCCTTGAACCTATTAGTTATGCTAATCTTTGAAATTGCTTCGGATGAATTAGTTAAGCAAAGGAAGCATATTAGTTAAGCGTTGAATTATATTAGTTAAGCGCTTCGACCTATTAGTTACCGCTTAAGAAAACCATCTCATTTCCTCAATTTATATTTTCTCTCTCCTCTCGCCAACTCTAATTTCTATCTCCCATGCTATTTTGGCCCTCTCTTCTACCAACTCGTGTTTTTTTCTCCCTCTACACCCGCCATTTCCCTCTCCTCCATCCCAACTTCCATTTCCTTCATGAAGCTACATCTCTTTCTTTTTCTTTCTTTTCTTTTTTTAAACATATGAAACTTTCAACTATATAACGTCCTTTCCGCGACTTCTATCAATCTTGATGATGAGATTTTCTCAATGCGCTCTTTGTTTCTCCAATGGGTCTAAACTCTAATAAATCTCTTATTACGAGGCGGTAAACCGGGACGCCTCGCATAATTTAGAGGCCATGTGCCATGCAATGTATAAAGATGGGCCCTATAAGGGGATATGAAAAAGGATCTCTAATCCCGTATTATTAATAACTAATTTAATTTTCTTTTATTAAAAATGGTTGAAACATGAATTTTAACTTTCTTAAATGCTTCAATGTTATTTTCATTTTTAGCAAGGAGATAGCTTAGATTTAAAAATATATATAGGTAAAGATATACCAAGCGATAAAGCCTAGAATAAGTTATGAAATATGAAAAAAAGTATATAGATTAGCTGTAAATTTTTTGGATTAATATGGATGTATTTTTTTCCATCTAAACTCAAAGTAACCTAAAAGTGGGGTATTAAAATAGAGATAGGACCCCTTAAAATCGAGTTCCGAAATGCCGCTCACTGGGCTTGACGTTGTTTCGGCACGTACTCATGTAACAACTTTTAGGTAGAAAGTTACATTTTTTCGTGTCCGGCGAGCTATGGTTTTCTCAAGTCATTGTGGCCTTATCGCTTCCCGTAAATAGTTAAGCAACCGGGTAAATAGTTATATTTGTAAGGTTAATAGTTATGGTTTTTAGTTATTAGTAATTGTTTATTTATAGGTTATTAGTCATAGCTTCGTTATACTAGTTGATAGTTATGATTCCTGGATAAATTGTTATATTTGTAAGGTTAATATTATGGCTTTTTAGTTATTAGTAATTGATTTACACGTTATTAGTTATAGTTTTCATATTAGTTATAGTTATGGTTCGACAAATGGCAATATTTCGTAAGCGTTAATAGTCATGGTTTTTAGTTATTAGGTAAAATGCTGCTAATAACTTGCCTACGCATATAACTAATATACTTCAACGCTTAACTCAATATAATTCAACGCTTAACTATATACTTTGCCGCTTAACTAATTCATCCGAACAATTTAACGTTAAAGCATAACTAATACGCCCAACCCGCTAACTAATTCCGCTCGCCTTGATGCACGCGCGATGTCAAGATGCAACAGGCGTCTCACGCGCGCACTAACGCGCATACCGCCTCTTAAAAAACGGACTCATTACAAAATTGCCAGTTTGATCTTATCTAAATAAACATTGAATCTGCTTAATTTTAGTACTAGTTGACAGAACAAGCAGAAAAGACACTTGAAAGTTCAAGTATTGTTTGTCTGTTAAAGACTTAAGATGTACGAACCTGCGAATCTTACAAGTTGGTTCCTTTTGCCTCATATTCAATTTCATCTGCATTTGACATAATAGAAACAAAATATAACCACATTAATTTAGTATCAACAGTTTAAAATTATAATCGATTTCGGACAGCATATGTTACCTACCATGTTATATACTATAAACTATATATGTATGATTTGCTTTTTTTACAAAAGGAAAATATATTTGTGATATGGTTTGTCTCTAGGCGCCATGACATTCATATGTTGCTAAGATTTGAAATATACTGTACATCTATTAGATTTCGGATCCAGCCGAAAGAAAACACTCATGCAGTCTTGCTTATTTGATGGAGGGAACACACGTATGGGAAGAGAACGTGATGACTGGATCATCTAATCTAATTTGTTTCTTGATCCAAGTCAAATGATTCATGATGGCTATGTTCATTTCAACTTATTAGCGTAAATCGTAACAAAATAAGCTCAATTTCAAGAAAATAAGTTAATAAAGCATGTTTTAGTTCATTTTAACAAAAATAAAGTTAAAGTTAATTAAGCAACGTAAGTAAGATCGTTGAGCAAATATCTCACCCATCGATTAACTCCACAAAAGTTAACGGCTCACATAGCACCATCACTCCCATGCACTTATGAGTTATGCCTCGAGAGGTTGGAGCCACATAAATTTATACCCAAGTTTAATTTGATAAAGAAAAGAAAGAAAGAGAGATGAGTAGCAAGGATAGAATGACCATAAAGATGGAAAATTTTATATCTATACCAATATATTGGCGTTTCAACGAAAAACGATGTCACGTGCCGCTTTTCCTGCAGGATGTTTAATTTATTCCGTTTAATCCACATTCAATAAAAAAAATAAGATATTGAATCGTATAAGATTCTATCCCCGACTTCAGCTTATATACTAAGATGCCTTAACCACTAAACCATACATGACATTTGATGTTATTATTTCAAAGAAATATTATTAAATAAAACTTTTCTTACTCTTGGAGCATAGTCCGCCTAAATACTAGTTATAAAGCTTCAAAGCAAGCCATCATCAACGCCTTGCATAGTAACACGTAGAAGATAAGAAATAAAATTGATAACTACTATAGTTAATTATCAAAAGACTCACAAAGAGACAACTATAAGATATGTTAATCTCCCCGATCAAAAAAAAAAAAAAAAAAAAAAAAAAAAAAAAAAAAGATATGTTATTGACGATTAAGGGAAATTGAAAAGGTGTTATAAGGGGTTGGAACCTTAAAAATTTCCAACATAACTAATTTAATTGACATGGATACCTCGTATTAATCACATGAGCACTTCATCTATGTTACCGAGTGATAAATCGAATTTTAAAAGCCATCTTACGAATAAAATTGTCATATAATTAGAACTAAGCATGTCCTCATGTCCACATAAAAGTAAATTTAGTAGCGTGCATACTACTTAGTAGTAGCCTATGGGTATTATTGCAATGTACATTTTTTTCCAAAATTTAAATCATAATTTAACAATGTAAATTACTTTTAGCCCCATCTTGTTATTATAGTATTGCATTCTGCCACGTGTTCTGTCTCAATTTAGGGCTAGTATGATTAGCTAATCAAGATAAGATCTTACAAAAAACTTATAAGTTATCATACAGTCATATTCAAGCAAAAGAACTGGGCAACATAAAAGTTTTTATAAAAAATTATTGATGAAATGCTCTACCACTTGTACTCTTTCAAGTTGAATATGCAATGTGTGTGCCACACCTAAGAAAAATAAGCTAAATACTTGTCAAATAATAGGATTTTAAGAAAGCCTATTTTGATCTAAAAAGAAACAAGGGATAAGATCTTCTATAATTTACTCTTTGGATTGTGGAGAAAGTAATCCCTTAAAGTCAATTGTGCCATTGCCAAAAGAGTAGTTTATTCCCAACTTTGATGCTTAGAACAGCTTTCCCTTTTATTGGAACTTTTCCAAACCTTTTCCCTCTCATCAATCAATTGTCACCCCTTTTTAAGTTCCAAAGATGTCCCATAATCTTAACCATGCAAAAATTGCACATAATGTCAAAAGTTAAGGAAACATCCAAACTCATTTTTGACCATATATTCCCAAATTAATCCATACCCATCTTGGCCCCTTGGTTTAGTATTTTCTAGAGCCTGTAACCCTTAAATGCTGGTGTTGCATTAGAAACACTTCAAAATATGCATTGTCGATAATCTTACTTGTACTTCCTAAGTAATTTTATATATTTCCGTAGGTGCAATCAATTTATTCATATATGCACTTAACAAAATCCTCATTACAACGCCTTTATCAGTAACTCCATATATGCATTATTATTTATTAAGTACTTCATTTCGATTAATTAGAAACTCACATCACACCATTTATTTGAGAATTTTTATTTTCTCTCACAAAACCATGCAACACAACCAACAACAAAAGGACAGCAATTTTGAAAGAAAAATATAGGAACTTGGAAGGAGCTTAAAGACAAATTAAGAGTGAAAATGCAGATTAGATCATATAAGCAAACTGATGAGCTGAAGAAACTCCATGAATTAATACAGTCAATAATGATAAAAATAGTTAGTACAACATTACACACTACTACTTGATCATCACCCATTTGAACATCCAAAAAAAGAACTTTTTGGTGGGAATAATTAAGAACAATAAGAAAAAAGTGCATCCCAAATCTCAGTAAAAACATCAACAATAACCCTATGATGATGAGGAGAATTAAGAGATAAAAAACATTGCAAAAGTTCCTCCAATTTCTTTAGTTCCAAATATTTGCTTCTCAATTATCATCTCAACCATTGATGTCCTAAAATCATTGTAAGGATCACTTGGAACTCTTCACTACTGCAAATGTACCCTTCACCTTCCTTGCAATGGCACCACACCAACTTCTTCCTCCTCCACCACATTTTCTCTCCTTAACCTCGAACCCGGCTTCGGTCTCCGAGTCCGAGACCGAGGCCGGAGCTCGAGTCCGACCGACTTAGGCCGGTCCGAATCAGATGAAAGAGATTGATTTAGAAGAAAAAGACATAGACATTAAAGAAAACAAAGTCTCTGTTTCATCTTCTTCTCTTTCATCATCACTACTAAACCAATCACCAATATCAGTTTCATTTGAAGAAGAGTAGTTATTATATTGATTTGGGTATTTATTTTTCATCAAATTCTTCAAATGGGTATTTTCATTTTTGTTGTTTACCCTCTTTTCTTCTTCTTTTTCTTCTTTTTTTGAGAAAACAGAGGAGTTGCAGGGGATGCTGGAGGACATCTCCGGCCACCGGAATATTCCATCGCCGGCGATAAAAGAGAGTATTTTCCGGCGATTTTCCGGCGAGGAAAAGGGTTTCCGGTGATAATGCAATTTTCTCTAACCATTTGGTCAAAAGTTTCAGGGCATCTAGGTTTGCAATACATCATTGAAGAAGAAGATGATGATGGAATTTGTTTAAGGTTAATTACAGGGGAATAATTAGGATCTTCTTCTTCTTCTAGTTGAGAAACTTCCATTAATGGGGTGTGGAGAAAGATTGTGTTTTGAGGGGTAAAGATTGGATTTTTATGATCAATAACTTCAGAAATATCTTGGGTTTTGCAAGAAGAAGTGAAGATTCTAGGGAGTTTTAGCTTGAATTTGTTCTCTTTTTTCCATTTTTAGAGGAAGAGAGAAAAAGATGAACTTTTTTCTTTAGGGGGAAGGAGAGGGGGTGGTAAATGGAGGATCTTGTAGATTAAATAGAAGCTATAATAAGCTCTCTTTTTCAAATGTTTAAATAAATTATTAATTGTTTAAGAAGGTCAATTCCTTTTTTTTTGTATTTTTTTAGAGAAGGGCCAAATTAAATGCTCACAAGAAAAATTATAAAAACATATTTTTGAGATTATGTGAAAAGTTAGATTCATTATACATTCTTGCTGCTCCATATGCTTGTACACTTAATAAGTACTAATTTTTTTTCATTTAAAATTCTCATTTTTAATACATTTTCTTATTTGAATTATTTTAAATGAGATATAATGAAACAAAAAATAACCTCGATTATACTATATTCACACTACACGTGTATATGATAAAATTGGTAAATATTGCAATTGGAGAGGTGCTTTGTTTGCTAGTACTAAAATTGTATTAGTATTTCATTATCATTTCTTAGTCGGCGCGGTTTCCATCACCATCTTGAATTAAAAAATTCACCATTTTTGTTTTATTCTTTATAATTTTATTGAAAGATGATGGTGACCTAGTAATAGAGTCTTTGTACTTTACCCTTTCATATGTAAAGAATTCTGTTATGTAGATATGTATAGTATAATAATTACAATTCCTACAATTTCTTATAATATTTGATGCTTGACTGGTTGTTGTTGTGGATTTATAATCACTAAAAATATATTATATGTAGACAAACTATATCAATATTCAATATGGTTTATAATTGTGATGTCTCATAAGATTAGTAGTTTTTACAAATCTTTCCACGATACTTGATGCATGACTAGGACATTGTTGTTGTTGTTGTAATAAATTGTCTACTCTATATTTTTATAGATCTAAGTGTACTTAGTTTATTTGTAAAAAAAAATAGTGATTTTAGAACAAAGAACTAAATTACGTAGTCATAAAAAATTATTCAAAATTCTGTATAACAATAGTAAGTGTCAATAGTTGTTCTCATTACTAAACTAGATAATCAATGGACGGAATATGCCTTTTTTCGAGATGACAAAAATATTATATGTCATATTCTCTTCAAGTAGTCCATATATTAGTTTCGATTAATCAGCAAAACTTCATAACAAAAATACATATGACAAAACACGCGTGAATTATCAAATTGAACCTTTCTTTTATTAATTTTTTTATATGTATAAATCAATTTTCAAGTGAGTAAACACCAATTTCATAACCTTAGTACTTGTGTTTTATTTGATTACAGTTTTTCGATTTCAGCAAATGATTCCCTTGAAACACTTAAATGTAGCTAGAATGAAATGAATCTACTAGACAATTGATCAATGATTTTAATCCTAAATTCCTACTATAATGCGAAACAACTTAACATTTCATTTAATTTGCTTAATTAAGTGGAATGATCAGGCTTTTACTTAAGCAGGATGTAAAGAGTATGATAAATGTACCGAAATATGAATCTTAGCATAATGATAATGTTTATGCCAGTACTTATATAAGGATGATGATAACGTGATAATAACTTCCCATTATCTATAAGATTAGGACCACTAAATAAGCAAGATGCTTAAAAAAACACGAAGTATATATTATGAGGTCGATTGCACCAATATATAGAATCACGATTCTCTTCATTTTCTTCATTTCTTTTTCACATTACAACATATAAGCTATTAAAAAAAATTGATACTCCCAACTTCTTCTCTTTATACGTTCATAAATGCTAATTTAGAAAATAGACTATCTATTTCACGAGAAGATCTCGTTATATATAAAATGTATCCATCTGAAATGCCTCAGGCAATTTTAATATGTGCCGTTGAGCAGTAAGCGCAGTATCCGGATATATAAAAAGGATCCACCATCCCATATTTTTAATAACTAAATTATTTTTTTTTTAAATTTGAAAAAAATTAATAACTTTCTTAAATACCTCAATGTTATTTTTTTATTTTTAGGAACGAGACACCTTAGATATTACAAAATGGTAAAATATACCAAACATAAAACTAAAATAAGCTATGATATATGAAAACAAAAAAGCTACATGGAATAAGGGCAAAATTTTAGAATAACAAATGTAGAATCTTTTTTTCCATCTAATAAACTCATAGGAAATAAAATATATGGGTAAAAGGAGCCCTTAAAATTGAGGCTCGACGAATCGCCTGCCCGTCTACGTTGCCTCGGCGACTCTCCTGGTGATACTATTGCATACCAATATATACTTGGCCTTGCTTTTAGAAGAGCCAACAAACTTAACAAGGTGGAAACAAGGTAAGTGCTATGGACCAGGTGTTTAGGTGACTTTCAAAATTCAAACTGTTTACAAGTTAAACTACCCCCTACATGCTTAGAAGACTAACGATGATAATATAGGAGTATAGGTTTAATGATAAATGAGAGTAAAGCATGTAGCATATGATGCACAGAGCATATGTAACTGGCTTGAAAAGGTGCGGCATAATATTAATTTAATTCTACCACCTTAGGGTCTCCAAGATAAATGGTACTGTACCTCAATTCCGTGAATAACTGCTGGTCCCTTTCTAGCCTCTATTTAAAATTAAAACATTTAACTGATAAGAATTATATAATAATATATTAGTAAATTTGTATTCCAAAGTAATTCATTTCATAAATTAATATTTTTTTTATTAAGTTCTTTTTAGCAAAAAAAAAAAGAAAGAAACTAGGGTCAAGTTTGGTCTCAAAAGTGTAAACAATTTATGTAATACGGATATATAGGGAGATATGAAGATTCAAGACAATATTGTAAACGAGCTTCAATATTAAATTTTATTATTTCACGTTTTATCAATTAAACTAACGGATGATAACGTAAAGATCCACTTAAGCACTAGTTAATTTAAAAACACAACCTCTTGGTGTAATTGCTACACCATAATTAATTATGTAACAACCCACAAACCACCGCTTTTTAGGAAAAAATTCCAAATGATATGAAATAAATGACAAAATGATATGAGATTCATGTCATTATTTGATACATTTTACGTTATTCTTTGCAAGCTTATACATTATACAATGTTACACAATAAGTTATGATGTACAATATTTACATTCAAACCACACTAATTTAATAATGATGGGGGGAGGTTGAACACTCGGATGTACATTGATTTGCACTTATAAAAATAGCTTTAACTCCCGCATTTGTTTTTTTTAAAGGATGTCTATAAATTCTTATCTTAATTTTTTTATTATGGTAGAACATAAATGGATATTATAATTAAAATTAACAAGACGTACACCTCTATATTTTTATGTTCTTTATACTTATCTTCATAAAGTCTCCAATATACATTATTTTACAATTACAATATTCAAGAGCATATTCGTTAAACATAAAATTTGACATTTTGAAATATACTAGACTACATTAATATGAATCTAACAAGTAACAAAATCTAGCAAAATAATATTTTCTTTCTTACATATACCTTTAAATATAAAGTCATAATTTTAAATCTTTAATACAAAAATTTTACTAAAGAATTGGCCATTGCAGCGTTTCGATCTCATAAAGGTCATTGGGACCAAACCCCACAGCTGAAAGATTAGCAGCTGGCATTTTCTTTAACATCCCCTTTCACTCAATGAGTCGACTCAAGAAACTGACTCAATCATAAACTTGCGATATGTATTAGTCCCCCCCCCCCCCTCCTCTTCAATAGATCATTTCCTTACCTATCTTAAAAGAAACACAAAATTTCAAGTATTATAAACATACAAAAACTTTTAACATTAAAGAGGATATTCCGCTCCCACCACAAGTCCACCACCACTAGGTCCACTACGAACTTTACGGAAGTATCATATCTCTTGAGCCCGTGACTTGTTTGACTAATTAAAAACTTTTACAATGTCTTTTTGACTTACTTATTTGTGATCATGATTACCCAATTATAATTAATCTTTCTTGACATGCAGTAATTTTAAACAAATATAAAAATGGATGTACTCTTGATCAACTCAATTCCAATGAATAACGTGTGCAATATGTCATACGTGTATAGGTATCATCCAAATTCTCTCTACGTTGATGCTTTCCCATACAATGACAACTTAGATGATGCTGAAAATATTTAATGTCTGTGAATTCTAAACTATTTATTATGTGATAGTATGTAGTATCTGTTAAATACTGAGAACAAACAAGTTTTAACCTATACATCCACTCCAAGCGCACTAAACTACGCTTCCTATTAGTTCAATTTCGCCCTCTGCATCACCCTAACACGAAATAACTAATGCAGACACAACTAGTAAAACAATTCACCTGATGATCTTCTAAGTGAATCAACAAGAACTTTGTGTTTGATGTTTATGAAGAACACTCAAGAGAAAGTTGCAAGTTTTCTCAAGCAAAGCAAGAAGATGAGAATGTACCAAACTCGATTTTCTCTCTCTCTTAACTCATATACATAACAAGGGTGATCAATAATCTTCCTCTTGATTAGAGCCGTTACAACATCCATCCTTTCTTAATCCCCGATTAAGAGTACTTAATCATCTTAAAAACGGATAACAAATGCATTACAAACAGTTATAAACCGTCCACGCAAAATTACACGCCCCAAAACGGGGACTCCACGCCGCGACTCGCGATACGCATCGCGAGTCGCGAATGGCGCTCGGTCGCGACGGCTCTGCCCGGTCGCGACCTCCGCGACGAATGTCGCGACCCGCGACCAGCCCTCTGGCTTGCTTTGATTTACTCCACGTGATTTTGCGCATTCTAATCTTAACATACTGCACTCCTCCTCTTCTAGTATATACTCATATGAAGCTTGATCAAAACCCATTACCCTATAAATGTTCCAACAATCCTCCTCCCCATTTATAGGGTAATGTTGCAAAAGTTTTCAACTTGCTATAAATCACAAAACGAAACATGCTCATGCATCATGGAAATATCTTACGATTGAATTTCCACTTAGTAAAAGTAACTTTACAAGAATTTCGATCATAATGATAGACAAAGCTTTGAATCATATAACCACTACAAATTATTGAAGATACTAATACACATAAGCATAAACTTAGTTCTTAACCTCCGACACCTATGAAGCCTTGGTGTCCATATCCATTCATAAGCTGCCCAAGTCAGCCTTAGACTTCGTGAAGCGGCCAAACCTCTAGCTTATATAGGTAAATCTTTACGCACATGCTCCTACAATTGAGCACTCATCAAAGATTTATTAAGAAACTTAATTCAACCTCTTATCATTGTAGTAACAAGCACTAACCTTGGGATGTTTTAAACAAGTGCTCCCAACCTTCAGAGAAGTACTTTCCCTCATTGAATTTGGGATCTAATGTTGTATTGTAGACATCAAATCGAAGTTTTCCCTTCACCATAGGCTGTTCAATAGGCTTAAGACCCATCCTTTATTCATTTTGTTCACTAGTTCCCCTTGACAACGGCTTAGTAAACGTATCCGCCAAGTTCAAACTAGACCGAACAAAAATTAATAGTTATACAACTATTCCTTATCAATTCACGCACATAGCTACGCCTAACTCCAATGTGCCTCGACTTGCCATTGTAGACTTCACTATAAGCTTTAGCTATGGTTGATGCACTATCACAATGAATAGCAAGAGGTGACATAGGCTTGACCCACAAGTCAACCCCACTCAACACATTCCTTAGCCATTCCGCTTCTTGGCAACAAGATGCCAATGCAATGAATTCCGATGCCATAGTGGAATCCGCTATACATGTTTGCTTCTTGATGCCCATGAAATAACACCTCCTCCAAGAAGAAACACCCATCCACTGTGGATGAATAATCTTCCTTGTTGGAAATCCAACTAGCATCCGAGCAACCTTCTAGAATAGTAGGTTCTCCTTTTGTAGTTATGACATAATCCAAGGTTTTATTCAAATACCTTAACACTCTTCTCAATGCTTGCCAATGCAACATACTAGGATTACTAGGATACCTACCGAGTTTACCAATAGCAAAAGCTATATCCGTCGAGTGCTAGTCATAGCATACATCAAGCTTCCAATTAAGCTTCGCATACTCCAATTGTGAAAGAGAGTACCACTACTCTAACCAAGTGAACACTAGATCCATCTGAGTAGCAAAATGAGCCGAATTCGATTCATTAAACCTCTCGACCACTTTCTCAATGTAATGAGATTGTGATAAAGAAATCGACCCTTTACCTCTCATTATTCTAATACCTAGAATAACATCCGCTTCACCCAAATCTTTCATGGAGAAGCTAGAAGAGAGAAAGACTTTGGTCTTTTCCACTGCTCCAAATCGCTCCCAAAGATAAGCATATCATCAACATATAAGCAAATTATAACTCCATTACCGTTATTATCAAATTTACTATATACACACTTATCTGATCGATTTATTTTGAACCCACTAAGACAAAATGACCTCATCAAATTTTTGATGCCATTGTTTAGGTGCTTGTTTAAGACCATACAAAGATCGAACTAATTTGCAAACCTTAGTCTCGACCTTTAACCACAAAAACCTTCAACAGTTGATTCATGTACACTTCCTCCTCCAATTCACCATTAAGGAAAGCGCTTTTAACATCCATTTGGTGAATTACTAGACCATGAATCGCAGCCTAATGCTATCAAAGTCTAATGGTAGCTATTCTAGCAACCGGAGCATAAGTGTCAAAAATAATCGATACCATATCTTTGCCTAAAACCCGGACCACTAATCGGGCCTTATGTTTTAGTATGGTTCCATCGATCTTCCTTTTCCTCATTTAAAATCCATTTACAACCCAAAGGTTTGCATCCGGGGGGTAAATTAGCTAAAATCCAAGTATGATTGCCCATTATCGAATCCATTTCATCATTCACCGCCTTTCCGTAAGGTAATCACGAGACTTCATAGCCTCATCAAAGGTCCTAGGATCCTCCTCCATATTGTAACAATATGAAATTTGAGTCACAACAGACTCCTTTGACCCTTCAACTAAATATAGTTGAAAATCCGTCCAAAAGATTCTCTCTTTCTAATTCTTTTTACTTTTCCTAATTTCCTGTTGTAGCATGATGATCATTGTTAATGTCATCCACAACATTGGAACTAGTACTAGGTATCATGTCCTTTGGTCTAGAATCATGAGAATCTAGTCTCATCAAATATTCATCCTCGACTCTATCACAGCATGAATAGAGACAACATCATTTGGCTCAATGACATAAACCTATAGGCTTTGCCATGTACCCCATAGAGCCTATAAAAATGCAATCCAATTCCTTTTTCACCTAAAGTTTTCCTTTTAGGTTCCGCCAATTTGACAATTGCCCTACAACCCCATACCTTAAGGTAATTGAGATTAGGCTTTTTGTTACACCAAAGTTCATAAGGGGTAATCTTATTCTTTTATTAGGAACTCCATTTAAAATATAACAAGCAAGTAAAATTGCATCACCCCAAAACCGCCATTTAGACCCGAATTAGGAAAAGCACATGGTGTTAACCATTTCTTTTAGAACTTATTTTTCCTTTCCGCTATACCATTACTTTGAGGTGAGTATGGAGCGGTTGTTTCATGAATTACACCAATGGAACCCAAAATAGCTGTGGATTATAGTATTCACCACCCCTATCCGTCCGAAGTCTTTTAACTTTTTCATTAAGTCAAGTTCCACTTTCTGCCTTAAAATCTTAAACTTTCTAGTGCTTTATCTTTTAGTAAATAATAAATATATGTAACAAAACCCTCGAATAATCATCAATAAAAGTCACAATATATTTTTATTTCCCAAAGAAGGTGAACTATGAAAGTCACACAAGTCATATGCATCCAATTCAAGCAAAAACCGCTTTGTCTAGTCACACTAGGATAAGGATTCTTTGTAATTCTTATTTAGCATGGCAGCCTTACACTTCTCTAACTTTAAATCGAAAGAAGGTATTAAACCCAGCTTAGACATGTCATATAATCTACTATAGTTTATGACATATTAACGTAGACAGCTATAGAGAAGAAACATCAACATGTAAATAGAACTAGTATCAATTTCATTATTAATACTAAATTTAAACATTCCATTACAATAAAATCCTCGTCCAAAAAAAAATACCACCCTTAGAAACTATAAACTTATCCGATTCAAATACAACTTTAAAAACCAAATTTATTCAAAAGACCCCTCGACACTAAGATTCTTCCTAACTTCCTACATAAACAACATCCCGAGAGAGTTAAAGTCTTTCCCGAGAGTTAATAACAATTCTACTCGGCCTATACCTCGCCTTTACCTGAGAATTATTCCCCATATACAAGATTGGACCATCATCCAATTCTTCCAAAGACTCGAAGAAGTGGCTTATTATTGCACACATGTCTAGAGGCCTCGACCATCTATCCACCAAGAATCGCCAACTCCGCACTAAACATAATTTCGGAAATCATAGCCACAAAATTCATTTCTTCAATTACATATTCATGTGCAACTTTACCTCGGGTTTCGAAGAACACTAGGTTGTCCATTCTTTGTCTTCTTCTTCTTAGAAGGACAATCCCTCTTGAGATGAGGTCCATCGCATACCCAAACAAGTGAGGGTCTTCCTCTTCTTGTTTGCAAAGTTGGTTTTAGAGTTGTTATTGTTGGATTCTTGGTCCCACTAGACCCACCAACCCTCTACCATATTCACCGTAGACTTAGGAATACTAGGAGTAGTATCCTTAACCCCATCTTGAGCCCGATACCCTCTTCAATACGAAGACGAGTTCCTAATTGCTCCATGGAAATATCTTCCTTCCTATGTTTCAAGGAATGCTTAGTTTCTTTCCAAGAATGTGGTAATTTATCAATGATTGAGGCCTACGTAATAAACTCCCTCATCCATCACCATACCATGTGATCTAATTTGGTTCAAAATATGATGAACTTCATGAAATTGCTCTATAATAGGCCTATCATTAGTCATTTTAAATGAATTAAAATTACTAACAAGAAATTTCTACCAAGCATCTTCGTAAATATACTTGGCCCTCAAGAGAATCCCAAAGTTCCTTTGCACTCTCCACATTTTGGATAGAGATCGAACAAAGGGCTTGTGAGCAGAACTGAGAAT
Source organism: Beta corolliflora (assembly GCA_947648045.1). Lineage (NCBI taxonomy): Eukaryota > Viridiplantae > Streptophyta > Magnoliopsida > Caryophyllales > Amaranthaceae > Beta > Beta corolliflora. The sequence continues at coordinate 105,944 of CANSZD010001712.1, forward strand.
GTGACCCCGGCAAATGTAGTCATCATTCTCCCACTTTGTCCTCTTCCCTGTAGTCTCCACCGACTCTTCCTCCTCCATCTTTCGAATGGTGGCATGGGTGTTGATAGAACATACACCACATTCAAAGTCGTCAACAAGAAGTGCATCTTCTTTTGCCATCTTCGATAACCCACCCCCTCAAACTTGTCCAACCTTGGAAGTTCATAGTCATGTCCTTGAGTGATTGAGCCATATCCGAAATGAAAAGAAATTTAAACTAATAGATTGTTAAATATGAGAACAAACAAGGGAACCTGATATCCACTCCCAAGGCACTGAACTCACGCTTTCCTATTAGTTTAATTTCTCCCTCTAGGATCACCAAGTTAACACGAAATAACTAATGAGATACAATGGAGAAAACAATTCACTAGATGATCTTCTAAGTGAATCAACAAGAACTTGTGCTTGATGCTCAGAAGCAAACACTCAAGAGAAAGTTGCATAGTTTTCTCAAGCAAAGCAAGGAAGATGAGAATGTACCAAACCGATTTTCTCTCTCCTAACTCATATACATAACAAGGGTGATCAATAATTTCCCTCTTCGATTAGACACATAAAAGATTCATCCTTTCTTTAATCCCCGATTAAGAGTACTTAATCATCTTAAAACGGATAACAAATGCATTACAACGGGTATAAACCGTCCACGCAAAATCCACACGCCCCAAAAAACACCTCCACGTCTCAAGCCGCGACTCGCGATGGCGCCCGCGAGTCGCGAAATGGCCGGGAGCGCTCCGCGCGAAGTCGCGACTCCACGAGCGGCTCCCGGTCGCGACCCGCGACCACTCTCCGTCTTGTTTGATTTACTCCACGTGATTTTGCGCATTCTAATCTTAACATACTGACCTCCTCTTCTAGTTATATACTCAGCTGAACTAACAAAACCCATTACCCTATAAACTGTTCCAACAAGAGTCCTAGCCTGGAAGCTTTCTTCTTTTTAAAGCTTGAAGTCCTTGAGTATGCTTAAATGTAGAAGTATAATGACCTATTGAGCCCTGTGACTTATTAAGGACTCCTTAATGCAAAATGATGGTGAAACCAAAACCAGCTTAGATTTTGTGCCTGGTAATCTAGCCTTTTTTATTGTACATGAGAATTGATTAGGGATGGAAAAAAAATATTGATATTCTTTTTAACCATTGTTTGAAATATTTTCCACTAGCTTAGCATCTTGTAAAGTCGGGTTGTACATTATTGTCACTTTAAATTCGATAATCGCAAGAAGAATGTGTCTTGCCCTCAAAATCAAACTACCAGTTATAATATGTGACTCCATAAATCATACCATATACTCGTAACTTGTTACCTTACAATTGTATACATTAAACATTTAAACGTGTAATAAGTTTCAAATAAATGTGTAAGTTAAACAAGCAAATGTGATTGCACAACACATAAATCATGTGTGCATGTACAACGACAAGACTCACATTTCTCTATCTAGTTAGGCTTGAGCTAATGTAGTGTTTCTTCAAGAAAGAGAATTGAATAATGCTTAAAATGGTTGTGTCAATGAGATAAAAAGTTGTTAAAGTTGAAACAAGTGGTACAGAGAGGTTTAAACCAAGATATGGAGTTTAGGACAATTCCAAACCATTTAATATCCCTCAACAATATTAGTGATTTGATCGATCACCTTCCAACTATTAATTTAATAGAATCACGTATATGTCTTCAAGACACGATGAAGATGCTAATAGTGATTACTAGAAATTACAGTTAATATAAAATTTTACAATTGAAAACATTGGTGATTTAACAAGTCTCATTACAAAATTTCAATTATGCACTAAAAGAGACTGATATATTTCTTGCTAATACTAATATTTCTAAGTAATATAGGTGGGAACAAATAGTTAATATTTCTAAGTAGTTGTAGACACACACCAAATGTGCATATATAATTTATTATAATTTGAATTAAAGCGTGTAATGTTAATAACTACTTCATATAGTAGACGAGAACGTACATGCATTACAATATTAGTTCAAAAGAATTCTCCTAATCCAATAGTCCAGTTAAGGTACACTTGCATCTCAAGTGTCAAGCAACATCAAATTCTACTTGATTAGGTAACTCAATTACAGAGAATAAGACAAAATGCAAACGGTTTCCTCACACCTTTTCCCACTTTTTATTGATTACACTTCAAACTTCAAATTTTCAAACTTATAGATGTAGAGAGGGCAACAAAGAAGATTGAGAAGAAGTGTATGAAGAAAAAGTTTATTATATATAAGGTGGAGAAATATTCATATAATCCTAGCGTTCCGGCTCTTTTTGGTATAATCCGAATCGAACTCTGAATCAACTGCAATCCGCAAAGAGAAACTGAACTGAACTGAAAATAAGTCCAAAAAAACAGGGCCTAAATACTATGAAAATAACAAAAAGTTTAATTATAACATGCGGTTCAGGACTTCAGGTTAGAGGAGTGATTCTATCTAATTTGCTTTTTAAAAAAAGGCAGCAATTAAGCAATCTTTTCTTAGGCTTGTTATCATGGGTGGGTATTAACTGATGGTTGTAAATATTATCATCTGAGGTGTTTACCTGTATGCTCTATTCATAAATTTGTAAAAGAATATGGAGTTATGATATAAAATACATGTGGATGTCAAAAAGAATTACTATAGTCTTAACTGTCGTGCAAATATACATAACAAATTACAATGTTCAATACTTTAATTTTCATCATGATTCTGTGTCCATAATATAATATAAGACACTAATATGGAAAACTTTCATCAAAGAATTGAAGATAACGAATTACAACCCCTACCACATCCATTATCCACAACCATGAAATATCTATGGACCAACCCTATATAAAGTAAGTATTATATGATATACGTACTCCTATTTACATGGTTTTTAAAATTTATCTATAAAAAGTGGAGTCACTCCATGCTACGGCCAATGGAACTATCATTTTCATGTAGCAGATATTATACATATAATAGTTTGAATGTTGTACCAAAAACAAAAGAAAAATTTTGCATGTTTCGCAAAATTTACAGTTGGAATGATCTAATAACCAATATTACTAAGGGTGAAAAACATTATGACAATCGAGAAGATGAAACATAATTACCTCTACGGCTCTACTAAGTTTAATGTCGCCTCTTTTCAGGAAATTTTGAAAATCTCGCTCTAAAATGTTTTTTAGGTCTATCAACCCACTTCATAACACAAAAATCGAGCTCAAGCAAGAACCGACTTTATCACACAAAAAACCGACTATATTATAAAGAATCCGACTATATCATACGTAAACCGACATTATCGTAAATGACTATATCATACAAAAATTAATTATATAAAAGGGAATATATCATACAAAAATCGACTTACAAACAAAACCCGACTATATCATACGGCTTTAAGCAAGATCACAAGCTTATCAGAATCCTAAGACATTCAAGTTTTTTTCAAAAGAAGAATTGATTATTAAATTAATAGAGCAGCACAATTAGAGAAAAGTGTAAGATTAAGTCCTAGAGAGAATAAGACATACAAACGGTTTGAGCTCCAGCTTTCTACATCTAGTATCTCTGGTAAAACGTTCAAAGTTTCCAAGTTTCAAATCATCAAACTTTTCACTCTACTTGATTAATCAACTCAATTTTGTCAATTAGCTAATGTCTAAAACCGAAATTTTACAATTATTAAAAGACAAAAATGTAGAGGCCCAAAATCCAGAATTCTGCCCACTTTCACATTCCCAACAATAAGGGCCGCGCACAACCCGCCCAAATGCACTTAAGTGAGGGGCCCCAAACTCCAAGGAGAGGCCCTAATATTCGTAGCATCCCAAAGTCATAGAACTTTCCAAAAGCTAACCAACAAAATACTCTAAAGTCAGTTAATTTTCAGACTTCAGTAGCTTCAAAGTCTAAACAAACAACAAAAAAGCTAAATGACATTTCATTCTTTTATTTTATATATTTTTCTAATTATTTTTTGGGAAATTTCTTGTTTTTCAAAGTTGAATTTATGCACAATGACAAGAAAAAACCCATGTCTTTAAAAACCTCCCATTTTATCTCTTTGGTTTGTAATGATTTGACTCTACGCTTTGGTAAGTGACTATGTGTAATGTGTATGCATGATATAATAATTGGGACCAATAGAACACGTACAAGAAATTATGCCATACATTGAAATTATTCTTGAAAAATACTTACATGATAGTAATTTAGAATCATTTGCCACTCTAAATCATGTAGTTTTAGTAAAATGTTGTTTGGTATTGCACTAAGTAAATTAGGATAGGAGAAATTTGATAAGTATTCACCCCAAAACTTTCATACTTCCTCCATTATAAAATAAATACAACACTTATCATTATTGGAATTTTCAAAATAAATACTTCCTTCGTTCAAATAAATTAAACGCTTCACTCTTTTTACGGGAGCCTTCAGATCGACTTCTCTATACCGACTTCATCACTACGAGCCCCTCTTATTATTTCTCTCTATATATCTCTGGCAAATAATAGGCTGGTACCAAAAATTTTACAACAGACTTTAATTAATTTTTTGTTGTGTTCCTTCGGTATCTCGTAATGGATAATAGTGGTCTTTTATTTTTAAATAATTTTTCATATTACAGTTTGGCATCTCTTCTTATAATAAATCAATATTAGAGAAGATGAATGTAAAGCAATAGTTGTCTAATATTATCATAAAATAAAGAGATGTCTATTACCAATATATAAATAATCTCCAAATCTTTTGTGTTCTATATTCATTTTTATTGCAATTCCACTTACATTGATGTCTTCAACAAGTTTTCTACAGAAAGAGAAGGAAGGTGAGGAGGAAAAAGTAGGAGTATACTAAACTTAGATAGTTACATTACTATACATGTGGAGTATGACTATTAGTAGTGAGGATCCTCGTTTTGTTTTCAAAGTGTTCATATGAGGTTGTCATAAGTATTGACATTTTACTACAATCATATTTTAAGTGATTTGCCTTGAGTTTTACTGAGATGAGGTGAGTTTTTAATGCAGAGAAATTTGAATTCTTGCTGGTTACTCAGAAAAAATATTTACACAAAACTAGGTACATTCAAGGTTTTAATTCCATTTTAAAATAAAAAACGTGTTTCTTTTTTCAAGTTATATGGTTTGAGTCACTACATCGGCCTAATGCACACATCCATATTAGGTCACTATTAGATCCTACTTCCTCTCGTTTCTTAACTGTCATAACAATCCGATTTTTACATTATTCATCTACCACCCTTTCACTATAAATCGCGATATTTACGCAAGCGAAAAATATAATCACGTATGCCTTGTTGCATTCATCTCGATACATACTTTCAAAATAACAAATTTTTATAATTTTTACTAAAAAGTAGCTCGCTTCAGACATCGACAAGTCGCGAAAACTCAATCACGCGGAATATAAAAGAACAAAAGGAAATAGATGTTAATTTTCTTTGAAAGGTATAAAATCATCTTTGATTGCATTACTAAGTTTTGAATGAAACCATCTCATAGTAAATATTACCATAAAAAAAAACCTCTAAAAGACTGAAATAAATGAAAATAACCTGATTTTAATTCTTACAATAAGTTAATATGAGCCTTTTGTCGTATCGAGAACCCATCATTGAGAAAGGATAATATTCTAGCCTAGGCAATAGATTGCTCTCCTTATGATGTAGTTGGAATTGGCCACCTTGAGGTCCCTTGTCTTGTACTTGATGCATGGTTACTATTTACTCCCAACATGAATCACATCATTGTGAATTTATAACAAGGAAACGTCCAGTTTACATAACTCCGAAAGAGTTGTACGATTTTAGGTCCATCTCCTACAATCACATGCTTGCAAAGAAACGATGTCACCTTAAAAAAGCTCGAGAAACTACTTAACACATGAAGCAGTATAAATATATATTTCTTGTCAAGCTTAAGATGATAACAAGACAATACATGCAAATGCTTCACATCGATAAGGTTAGAGATGAACCACTTTGTGCTTGTTCTAAGAATATATATATATAATTATATATATATAAGAGAATAATACAAGAGTCCTTCCGAAACATAGCTACTACTCTAATACTTCTATTGTACTAGATCGCAATATTACCTCTTATAAATAAAAAAATTTAAATTCCGCATGTAGAACCATGTTGCTCCACAATTTTAATATGTTTTTGGAAAATTAAGTAAAGTTAAATTCTAATAAGTAATGATAAATATCAATATAAGTTCCAAACTACTATCTACTACTACTAATATAACAAAAACTTTTCAATACAAACATTTCATGTTCCTATCCCCTCGCTCTAAAGAAGTCTATCAAAAGGAATTCTTGCCCCCTCGCCCTAGGGATGCCGTCAAAAGGTGAATCGTACCAAAAGCAACAAAAAACCAAGACATAGTCACGATATCACTTGAAGAATGAAGATATTTGATGTGCTAAGAGGAACCACACCATGGTGGGAAATCGTCTCCCCATTTCGTAAAAGGAGAAAAAACCTCCCCACCATTGTTGGATGCTTCATAAAGAGTGGAAGACTAACGAGATAGTGAGGTCCCGATATTGGCAACGAACCAAAACACGCCATGTGGTTGGGCGTTCGGTCTCCCCTTTTCCTTATCTCATGCATGGCAACTGCAAGGGTGTCCAACAACTTTTCCTTCTTTTTATAAAAAAAAAATTGTCCGCCAATGAATTAATGCCATTTGTCACATTGCAGGGACATGCAGCGCGCCAGCCTAAGGGAGAGTTAAATGGCGCCATTTGTCACCTCTTTAACTTTTTCAATGGTAATATTACCATTTATAAAAAAATAACATAACTTGTTTAATTTAAAGAAGTTTTTAGGGAATCTCCTCCTTTTAGATCTAGTAGTGTTATTTGTTAATCCCTTCAAAAAAAAAAAGTAGTGTTATTTGTTAATTATTCAAATTATTGACAAGATGAATTATTCCATTAAACAGTCTTACAATTTTGCAGCTAGTGGGTCAGGCTCCTCTTATTAACAATTAACATCCAAAGGGAAAAAAAATAACGGTCTCTGGATTCCAGAACTAGCTCCAGAGTTAGAGCACGCAGTAGGTGGACAAGAAGCGACCATAAAGACAACACTAGGTTAGCTCGGCTCGAAGCACAGCACAACCCTGCACAGAACAACCACAGCACAGCTTGGGCACGACTGAAATCACAACACAACCAATACTATGTGTGCCGCGCCATGGGCCCGACAACTTTTATAGAGAAAGCACCACACTAGATGACTTATCCGTGGCTAGACCTGGTTATTGGACGGGGCGGGTCGTGGTCATTGCGGGTCCGAAGCGGGTCGGGTCATAAGAGGGCCACCTCATAAAGGGTCCGTAGCGGGTCGGGCCAAATGGGTAGCGGACCGATAGCGTGTCGATAATGAACGGGCCGAGTAATGAACGGGTCGGTAAGCGAGCAAGAAAAACATGAATAAAGAGAGCCAATAGTGTAGTATAAATGAACGCGAATCCGAATACGTAATTGTTTTGCAAAACTTATTTTATTTTTCAAAAATTATGGTTTCTTTTGTTTTTACTCTATAAATTACCTGGCCCAATAATAACCCTACCCAATAAAACCCCCGTCCAATAAGAGCTCGTAGATTTGACCTTAACCTTTTAACCATTGCTACCCCGTCCAATAATTGTGCCTATCCGTGGCTTGTGCCATGCTTGGGCCTCTGTTTGGGTCCGAGCAGCCAGGCACAACCAAGTGCCCTTTAGCCTGTAGCAAATAAGAGAAAAATGAAATAGAAATGGGAAGAACTCCAAAAAAGACTAAAGTCTAGATAAAGCGCCATAAAGTAATACATTTGGCCACACCACCAGTTACACAAACACAAGATCCATCAAAGGGAATTTTCCGTGGAAACTACCAACCAAAGAAACAAAAAGCTGCACATAATCATACACAAGATAACTTCACAGGAGCGACTTCTTATGTTCAGGTGAAAAAACGAAATATGAGAGAGGTTGCAGGTCTAGAAAGTAAAAAGTCCTGTTTACAGTGGGAAGCCTTAATCTCAGAAGGGCAGTAAGGGCACTTGAAGGTCTTTGTACCACTCTTTGAGAGCTTCGTTATCGAGTTTACTGGCCCATAAAAAGCATGCCATCAACTATTGGATTTCAGGCCATATGGGAGGAAGCAAGCGGAGATAGATAAGTTCTTGCATATTTTAATGCATCATCTCTACCCTGATTCTGAAGAATCTTAACATACTGTAGCCTATGAAGTTTAGGCTCAATATCTGATCCATTTTGCCTGAGTTTCTTGCAGTTAGCAGATGCCGAATTTAGTGCCGGTTAAATGCATCTTTCACAGCCTTCAGAACCATTTAACTGATTGTGAGTTGAATTTCTCAAAAAAATCTGTGAAGGACAACCGACGATGCAGATTAAACACAAAATATAGGTATAGAATAAGTCAACATCTTGAAGAAAAGAGAGAAAACCTATAAGTATATTTATTTGAAACAATTAATACAACAAGCCGAAGTGTGAGGCTAATCAAAAGATGTAAAGAATATTAAAGAAGGCTACCACATTTTGAAGAATTAAAAAATCCAGTATGGGATCTACATCAGTTAGAAGACAAGGTGAAAACTGGAAGGACAGGAGAGAAACAGTAAATCATCGTTATAGTGCACATAACAGTGATTATAGAATACTCAAGATACTCAAGATACTCAAGATACATATGAATATATGATACTCAGATATCTAATCACCCTAGTCATAACTCACAAGTAAAACTGAAATAGCTGCAAGTCATTTACTATTGAGTAAATTTGATCACATGTTAGGATAGGAAATTCAGGTAAGCAAGAAAACTATCAAGGCAACTACACAGCCTTAAAATAGATGCACAAATCAAAGGACAATGCATCAAAACTCAAAAGGTACCGAACAACAGTTCACATATAGTTCAGTCTTCAAATGTTGCATCCTCAGCTTTCTTCAAATATTGCATTCTCAGCTTTCTAATTCCCCAGAATATTCTTGGTCATGAATAGACATGTCTCTGAGACAATTGAACTCATATATTGAACAATCTAGACATCATATGACTACCAGATCCTACCTATCTCTTGCTCAAGCTTGTCTAGTGAATTTTTTTGTCGAACATACCCCTGAAACTATAGGTCAAACCGTTCTTGAACCTCTGTACTCTGGGATTAATATTACCTTCTTCCCAATTAGTTATAAAAGCATGCAATAATTACAGGTTGCAATTCCAGTAATCCTAATGGTTAAGTAGGAAGAAGGCCCCTAGCAGTTTTGGCTATTTAAGTCAGAAAGTTAGGAATGAGATTTGAGTTTCTTCTTCGTGGTCATAACTTGTTGTGAAGTCGTTTCTCTTCTTGTGATGGTGCGCCTCGGCCCATATTTAACATGGTATCGGAGCCGGGCCCACAAAGGGTCCGTTAATTTACTCACGGGCAATTGAAAAAGGGACCTCGCATGTGAGGGGAGTGTTAAGCTATGATGTATAACAAGACACCACATGCGAATTGTCCCACATTGATTAAAGAAAGAGATGAATTCACTTTATAATGCAAAGGGCTACTCCCTTATTGCCATATGGTTTTAAGGTGGGAAACTCCTTTCGTTGTGAAGTGGATTCTCTTATTTTTGTCGTGCGCCTTGCGCCCATATTTAACATAACTCATAAGTCATAACAATCACTTTAAGCAATGGAAGACCCAAAAACGGGATCCACATCCTAGGACTTCACACTGAAATTCAAGCACACAATAATAGATGGTACAAACTACAAAGTCCTCTAACATTTCACACTTTTGAAGTGCTTCCATCTTTTTAGGAGACAAAAGGCTAATTTTTAGAGGAAACAATTTAAAACTGAAAGAGACGAAATGCAACTATAAACCTGACAGAACTTATTTCTCTATGTTCTAAATTTCTAATACATGTCACTTTTCTGGAAAGTCAGATTTTAGCACTATTTTCAGATTTCCATAAGCGAATTTCACTAAATGATTGCCTTTAAAAACAACATCCATCCAACCAAATAGCGCCGCAAGCCATAACTTAGAATTTTATTCTTAAAACCCACGTCTACCCCAAAAATCTTGTTTGAGCAACGATAGGATTAACATTTACAGAATTAGATAACCTAAGTGGGATTTGAACCCACATCCTTTGTGATGCATTTGCACAATGTTCTGCCAATTGAGCTATTAGGCTAGCTAGTGATTTACAAAACAAAGCTTGACACACCAAAAAAAACATTTTCCAATTTTCTTTCCTTCCTAATGCCAAGAAACCTCTCTAAGTGAAAGATATGCATCAAAGAGAGAGAATGTTTAGCAAGAAATGAATTGTGTAGATTCCTCCCCGCCCCCCATATGAATGCAGTAAATCCTACAAGAGAATGCATAAGTTTGCGCACAAGCGTCATGGTCTATTTTCGTTAAGCAGTAAGAAGCTGATAGAGCTCGGATCTCAAAATATCCGCCAAAGCAAAATCTACCAAAGATCAAGATAGGAAATAGAAAGGTGGAAACAGGGTGTATATACACTTATGATTAGTTATCTTCCTTGTTGTTTTTCAATAAGGAACAAGTTGAAATGTGCACATATTTGGATCACGATGAATCTTGAACTCACAAGACTGTAACATCTAAAATATAGCAACATCTGCTACAAACATGTACCCATCCAGATTCGGTTACTGGCTAATGAAAATTAAACATAGGAATTAGAAAACATAACCCTAAACAGATTGCATCAAAATACTGAAGAACAAGATCCAATTTCAACATCACTAGAATTTCGATAACATGAATGACCAAATGGCTATGTAGGAACTAGAAAGCAACTATGCTTATGAGATAATTATCTTCTTAATTGCTTTCCAAATAAGGAACAAGTTCAAATGTCCACATAATTGGATCTCAATGAAATCTAAACTCAGAGGTCTACAACATCTAACCATGTAGCAACATTTTGCTACAAAGATTTATCCAATCAAATCCAATTACTAAAAACTCCGAAATAAACGCAAGAAATCGAAAAAATAACCTAAATCTACTGAATAATAAAATTAATATGCATCATAATTAGGAAGAAGAAGATCCAATTTCAACATCATGACAACAGACAACTTAAACAACATCGATAATCAAAACAAAGTCAAAATCCACTAATCTATGAGCTACTAGGCTACTGATGATATGCAAAAACAATATAACTAATAAGAACTAGAACATATTAGGTTCATAAAAATCTACAATCATTTATTGAATACTTTCAATCTTATAGATCAAAAATCAAAGGTTCTACCTTAGAACAATTCTTCCAAACTATTTCACTCTTAAGATTCCTATGATACTTGTGCATCAGGCTGACGCCTCGTGAATTTGTAATCAAATCAAATCAAATCAAAAACAACAATAATACACTTACCTCATAGTAACAATAATGTGAGTAGAATTATGTGTGTAAGAATGAATAGGCTTTTTCATTCCGATTTCCCCACATAATTTTCAGATTACTATTATGTAGAAAATTTATAATCTTCATATTTAGGTTAACTACTATACTTATATCCCCTATGTCCACATTTAATTTCATCATCCAAAACTCAAAAAAACAAACCCAGAGGGCACATATAAAAGTATAAACCCCCATAAAACAATCAAACTCCACAATCATATAATCACACATTTCAACCATGTTACAAAACAACAACCAAAATCCAATATATAATCATATGTACAGTCCACCTTTCATCATTCAAAACTCTTAATAAGCCAAATCCAATAAATCTTCATAACAAACTTTTTTTTTTTTGACAGAACATAACAAACTTCAACACCCACAATTAGAACAAAAACAACCAAATAAAACATTTCAAAAATACTACAAAATCAAGCATAATCCAACATACATTATACATACATAATATATACTTAAAATCCACATTATTGACTTATTGTCAATCAAGCTCACATACCACCGCACCTTAATTAGGTTTAGAAATAATGTTGACAGCAAAATTAACATTTTTAACACTTCTTTTTTTTACCTTTTGCCCAAAAAGTATGACCAAAATGCCATCGACCCACTTCCTTCCTCAACTCATTCTTCAAATACCCAAAATTGTTGCCGGATTTTTCGCCGGAGATCATCGGAAGCAGAATTGCATTGCATTGAAGTTTCTAACTTTTGTTCAACTCTCTCCTCATTTCAGTAGGAAGAAAATTCAAGTGGGTACCTTTTGTTCAAATGACTCGTGCGCTTAATTCGCATGCCTTAACTATGGTCTCTGGTATAAAAAATAAGGGCATTAAAGTCTTTTCACTTTATTGTTTGGTTCGTCAAATTGCCCTTTTCATACCTCTTCGGTTTTATAATAGATGTGTTATATTGATTGATTTTTTACACTACCTAAATATCAACTTTGACCCTATATTAATTTGTAAAGATGAATAAATTATTATTGAGTCTATCTTAATGTATATTTCTTAAATCTTTTTTTAATAAATTTAAATAATATACTCCCTCTGCTTTTTTTTTTTTTTTTTCCATCAAATTGTTGTTGAGCGGTTTTGCAGCATTTTTTAACCCTTAATATCTCTTATTTCGTTTATGTAAAAAATTATAAAATGATATTACGAATCCGCACATCGAGACGAATCTAATAAGACCACACATTACTATATGTAAAAATAAAATAATTGGTCAAAGTTAGCTGGTTTATTTCCCAAAACAACAATGTAACAAAAAAAAAAAGCAGAGGGAGTACTCTTTAGGTCTTAAAAATTGGTAAGAAGAAATCATTTGGGCTTCCCTCACAGCAAGACCCCCACCCACGTGCCCATTCATGCCAAACACCCCCAAACTCCCCCCCCTTAAATACCAAGCAATCTTGGCTGTAGAGATCGAACCCCTGCACTGCCAGGGAAGATGGAAAGCTCACCACTGGCTTGCCCATCCCAATTCCTATAATATACTCTTTAGGTAACACACTTCCCTTTTACAAAAGTCATAATGAGTGATAACAAGTTTTATATGGTAAAATAAAATTAATTTTATTATAAATATGCCATTACAAAAGCTGTGACATGATCACTACTTTTTTGGTTCACTCTGTTAATTACCATACTTTGTTGCTGGCCTCAACCTTTTTTCTCTCTAATTTCTTTTTGGTTTTCTCACCACTTTCTCTATGTTTTACTTACTGAGAAACGAAAGAGGTACTTCTATCATTTTTTATTAATTGCAACATTTGAGTTTTCACGTTTGCCAATACACAGCTTTAACAGTTAATATCTTTCATTACCTTTTAGTAAAAATTATTTAAGACTTGTTCGGTTCATCATAGGAAGTAATTAAAAGATCTCATGAATTTTGAGTAGACGTGAATTAAGTTCCTTCATTGAATTCATGGGAATTGAGAAATGTTGTTTGGTTATTCGTAAGGGAGTAGAATTTCCTCGATTTTCTACTTTAACTAGAGGGGAGTAGATAATCAACTTCCCCCATTTTGTAGGAATTAAGAAATATTGTTTCGGTTGCATTTGAGAAGTTACATTTCCCTTATTTTGGCAAATCCTATGTATTCTCACTTCCTAGGAAATAAGAAATATTGTTTATTTGCATTCTCATGGGAAGTTATACTTACCCATGAGGGGCTAGGTAATCAACTTCCCACATTTTGTGGGAAGTAGAACTTCCTATACTCATGTTAACCAAACAACCTCATTTTGGTTCTAACCTCTTAAGAAATTAAACTTCGCATTGAATATAATTGGATAATCAACCAAACAACACTTCGAGAAGATATATCGGTATTTAATTTAACAATAATTCACACGACTACGTTTTTTTGCGTCCGTAAAAATCACAATTGATGATAATGGAATGTGTAAATAACGCAAAAAATCGAATTGGTTGCAATTAATAAAGATAATCAAAGTTCTACCCCAACAAACCTGCCTAGTCAATAGTACAATGCATGTATAAAGAAACAGATTACCTAGTATTTAATACCATCAAGACCATTATTGTTGCATTTAATGCCCGCAATTACTGACACGCCTCCCTCTTCCTCCTTTTCAATTTATTACATTGAATTCCAACACCAATAAAACCAAAACTAATTAATGTTATTTATTTGGATTTCTCACACCCAATTCCAAACCTCATTTAATTACTCCTTTTTTCCTTCCCCTAATAAACTCTCCCCCACCCTTTCTTCTCAATTACACTATTTATCTTCTTCTTCTCCTCCATTTTCACATAAAGTTTCAATCTTTTTTCTCTCTTTTATTTTCATTCGTATTAATTAAATAATTATGGCAGCAGATGTAAGTAGACAGATTAAGAGTGAAGCTAAATCTGGTTTAATTACTCGTGATTTCCTTGGTGGGTGTTCTGGGATTGATTCTAAAGAGTTAGACCTTGATTTGCATGTTCCAATTGGTTGGGGAAAAACGTCTTGATCTTAAGGTATTTTTCTCACCTTTTTTTTTTGTTTCTTTACAACTATTAATTCGTTTATTTGTTTTGATTTTGATGTGAATTATTTATTCAATAGAAAATTGCTCTGTAGTTGAATAATGGGTTTTACTTAGATTTTTAATGGATTTATTTCAATTGAATTTAGGAATTTTTAAAATTTTGTTGAAGATATGGCTTATTTGTTTTGATTTTGATGTGAAATGTAATTCGAATTAAAATTGCTCTGTATTTGATTGATGGGTTTTAATGAAATTTTTATGGGTTGGCTTTGTTTGATTTGAATTTTACTAAAATTATTTCTTCAAAGTTTTCGACTTTTGAAATGTGTTGAAGATGGGTAGTTTTCTAATTTAATCGATGTCAATTATCGAAGTTTTTCATTATTATCTTTTGAATATTTAGTTATTATGAATATTGTTATGCTACTTGATAGAAGTATAAATCAATTATTTATTGCTGAGCTCAGAGTTTTATTGCATCATTTAATTTTATTAATAAATGCTACCATGATCAATGTGTGTGACTTAATTACTTAAAGCATCGTGATTGCTCTTTTTACTTGTCTGATCTGACACTTCGATTTTTCATTCCCTTGTTCACTTTCATTTTTTAATCACCCAAATCCTAGTATCTAATGTAATTAATAAACTTCTAATGTAATTAATACTCTTGGCATGGTCAAGTTGTTAGAGTTGATTGTGTTGGAGTTGATTTGTTGTTAAATAATTAAGGAAAACGATAACACCGATCGACGCGTGATTTTGTCAAAACTTATGCAGGTGGGTATTGAGGGTTGTGGTAATTAATCAAACTTAATATAATAATTATTTTTTTAATGCCTCTATTAGGAATGGGTTGTCCACCCTTAATAAAGCATGCTTGTTGAGGGTTGTAGAATGAAATTCAACTCAACATAATAATTTTTTTTAATGCTCTATTAAGTAGTGGGTTGCCCATCCCTTGCATAGGTGAAGAACGTCCATTGTTAGTCCTTAGCCCCTGCATATATTAAAACTGAACCAATAATTTACTCCATGTATAAACAACATTAATGAATAATTAGTTTCTGTTTGTGGGAAATCCGAGACTTAGTTATGAGAGGTGTACTATGTTTAAGTTTTTAATTAGTAAGTCCCTCTTCCGTCCCATATTATATCTGGTGATTTTGTTTTTCTGTATTAAGGTAAATAGAATCTAAGATAAAATGTAATTAGTATTTGTGTATTGAAAATAAATGTTATGGGGAAAAAGCTGATTTTAGGGGAGAGAATGATAATAAAAGGTTTAAAGAAAGATTATAGACCTTAATTAATATAAACCACAAGCCAATTAATTTAAAAAAACACAACATTATTTTCAAAAAGAAATAAATAACTTTTATAGGACAATTTTTCAGGGTATAACATGAAAAGGGGTAAAAAAAAAATTCAATTAATAATTTTTTATTAACTTTAAAAAGGAAAGAAAGACTATAATATGGGGAGTATTATTGTTAGGGTTTTACTTTTATATTTAAAAGTTGAAATATCAAGGAATTAACAATAAATTTCTGGATTATTTGCAGTCAGGAAAAGTCTACATACAGAGATGCAACCCTGCAAATTCAGCAGCATCTGAACAGAAGAATTTATCAAACCAACTCTCACCCAAACTTCATGATTTAAATACTTTTCCACAATTATCAACATCATCATCAAATGTAAAGCCAACACTTGGTCTATTTGAACAACCACCAAGTTTAGACCTTAAGTTAGTCTCTAATAATCCACCCTCTTCTACATATACAAGTGTGTGTACTTTAGACAAGGCAAAATCAGCTCTTGATAGAGCTGAGAGAGCCTCACCCACCTCGTCATCGACGTCATCCTCTAAGAGGCGTTGGATGATAATGCCATCGACCGTCAGATCACAATCGCCATCGAATTCCTCGTCGTTGTCAGTTGGTGAAGATGAGCGGGAGTCCTCGACGAGGTGGACTAATTCCTTGATCTCTAATCAAAATGGCGGGTTATTGGTAGCTGCAGCTTGCCCTGGTTGTTTACTATATGTGTTGATATCAAAGAATGATCCTAAATGTCCTAAGTGCAATTCAGTTGTTCATTTGCCTGTGATGAGTAAGAAGCCTAAGATTGATCTTAACATATCAATATGAATTTGTCGAAGAAATCGGAGGCGGATTTGATTTGATCTTGAATGGTTTTTTATCCTTCCAAATTCATGGTAGATAAATAGAATGTTTTATTTGTATTATGGAGTATGCCTGCCTAGGATGGATGGGCTGCTTAATTTGATTATATTCCTAAGATAGATATATAGTTTAATGATAGAACAGAGATTTGTACATTTAAAAAGTAATACAAGATCGAGGATTTTGTTTTTTTTATTTCTTCTCATTTTATTAATTGCTCCCTCAAACTTTTTTACATTTTTATATTTGGTTGTCTTTAATTGCTCCATAATTATGGATGTACAGCATGTACTCAATCAGCTCAATTGTGATGAATAACGTGTGCAGTATGTCATACCTCATACGTGTATAGGTATTAATGTATTATCCAAATTCTCTACATTGATGCTTGACAAGTTAGATGATGCTGAAGAAATTTAATGTCCGTGAACTTTAAATTATTTATATTTTAATTACTACGTCTTATTCATGATTTGCATCTAAAATAATCTAAACTTTTATTATGCGACGGTACTTCTCTTTGTTTCAAACTATAAGGTACGAATACTTAACGGAAATTTGCTTTGATCACAAATATTACTTGTAATTAGCAAAAAAAAATGATTAGAATTATACCATTATATTTGTTTTGAAAACTACTACAATAATATCATTTTCTTATAATTTTAATCAACATGAACTAAGAAGTAATTAACCGCCAAAGTTTGACTTCAAATATCGTATGTGTCTTATATTGTGAAACGAATGGAGTAGTATCTTAAGAGCTTTGATTGGCGTCTAATAATAAATTAGTACTAAATTGACTCGTACTTGGTACCAAATTTATAACTTAATCTCAAGAGTCAAGAGGCATCAAATTCTACTTAATTAGGTGACCTAATAACAAAGAATAAGACAAATGCAAAAGCTAGCTTTCTCCTCCACCTTTTTCCCACCTATTTTTTCTGGTTACGCATTAATTTTTGAGTTGCAAATCAATCTTTTTTAAACCTGCATATGTAGAGAAGGAAACAAAGAAGATTGACAAGAAATAGATGAAGAAAATGTTATTATAAGCTGGAAAAAGTATTCATATGACCCTAAAGATATATGAAAATTACTAACATGGTTAGGTATAACATGTTTCCGTTAGAGTGGTAACTCTATGTAATTTGGATTTAGATTAGATTGCATGTAATCTTTTCTTAGGTTTGTTATCATGGGTGGGTATTAACTAGGGCTGGCAAAGTAGGGTTGGATAGGGTTCGTGTTCGGATCGATAATAAATGGGTCAAAAATTCCTCAATCCAAACCTAACCCATTTAATAAGCAGGTTGAAAAACTCAACCCTAACCCGACCCATTTGATTAACGGATTACCCGTATAACCCGTTTAACCCAGTTAACATAACTATTATTATATTGAAAAATAATTATTTTCTTAAAAAGCTAAATAATGAGCAAGTTCACTATTGAAAGTATGCATGTTGAGAGTTTCTTGTAATAATTATGACCTATTAAAGCGATATTTTACTTTTTTTAACCATATTTTAGATTTATCAATATATTTTTTCGAGAAATTTCTATATGTTTAAGTTAATAAGATCAAAGCAGGTCATTTTCAGGTCGAAAATGTCAACCTGAATCTAACCTGTTTAATTAAATGGGTTAATCATGTCAACCCATTTATAAAAAAGATCTTATTTAAAGAATGGCTAGAGAGAGAGAGAGAGAGCGAGAAAGGAAGAGAGAGAGAACATTTCTGGAACGAATGGAAAGGTGAATGGACCACTGTCAGAAGAAAGCAGCCTGCAGCCAAACCCCCTCCACCCAAAGCCTGCAAAACCATCTTCGTAGACTTCCTCCCTCCCAACATAAATCCTCAGACCATCATTAACATTTTCAGCCGCTATGGGGACATTGCTGATCTTGTCATACCACCCAGACTCAGAGCAAATTGCAAACACCACTATGCTTTCGTAAAATTCTTCTCAACCAATCCCTTCTTGAGGCAATTAGATCTGAAAATGGAAGAAGACTGAACAACTTTAAACTGAGAGTCAACTTTGCGAAATACGACATACCTGAATCACTCAAGAACAAACGTTCAAATGCCCCAAAGACCCTCAAAAAACATCCCACCCCCAACTTTCTCCCCTCAAAAACAAATCCAAAAGAGACCTCCGCTCATATCGTGAGGTAACGAATCCAAATCCTAATCAAACAGCAAACTCAAATCTCAATCACAAACCACATGTAAGCTTTAAACCTCAACCCCCAAACTCACATTCAATTCAACCTGAAACCCTGATACCCAACCAACTCCTTGAACCATTCTCATGTGAACTGGTCCGCGAAATGAGTAAAAAAAGACTTATGAGTTCGAGAGTCCTTGGGGAAATGACGGAAGACGTAAGAGACCAACTGGTAATAGGCGAAATAGATGGAGATCAATTACTCTAGATTAAAGGACAGTCAAACCGGATCTTGAGGATCTTCTCAACGTAAGCTGCCATTGGTGTTGCTAATGCAACATCATCATCTATCGTAATTCTCGATCATATCCTTGCGTAAGGAGTCTCATGTTTAAAAATTAAACCTTTGGGGGGCATGCTACACTTAATCTCCTTTGAGTCCATGGAAGATAAGAAAGCCATGATTCGATCGTGGGAATGGCTTCTAAGATGGTTCTTAGAACTCAGAGATGTAAGCAGCTCAAGTGCTGCACTTTGGAGAGAGATTTGGATCACTATTTATGGTGTTCCCATTACTGCTTGGAGCTACGATAATTTTTTCAAAATTGGGTGCATTTATGGAAAAGTTCTATCAGTTGATTATTCTAGAATGGATTATGCAAAAGTCCTTGTGGTAACGGACTGTTTGTTCCATATTAATAATCCAATCCTGTTCAGTGCCGATGAGAAAACTTTCAAAATTTTTGCAATGGAGGAAGCTAGACTTGCCCCAAACCCTGATCTCAAGACATTTAAAACTGTTGAGCCTTCTCCCAAACTTGGTGATTCTGACGATGTGGACAATGAGACCCTAAACCATCGTGATGTTGATGATGATGCTCCAAACTATCAAAAAGAAGATGAACCAGCTCTCGAAGTGCCCTTAGACATTTCACCACGTGGCTCAAGGAGGCATCCCAATTGCCTTCGGGAATGCCTCAAATAATCTCAATTATGAGATAATGAATTCTCCCAATAAAACAATAAATACCTTTTCACCTTTGAAAAACCAAAAGCCTCCAAAATATCCTCACCCCCCAAAATTCAACTCAATTTTAACTCCCCCGAGGAAGTCACCTCGAATCATAGTAGTTTTGGAAAAGTCCAAACTTCTCAAACTCCTCTCATCACCAAATCTCTCGGATGAATGAAAACTATCGTCCCCTCCTCTTGAGCACCCCGCTCGTAGGAGGCCAAATTTGGGCCTCAGAGATGGTCCATCTAGAATGGCCAGTGAACCGAAGACTTCATTCCAATATGTCAACCCTCCTGCCCCCTCTCTTAGGAACTCAAGTCCGATTAAGACCCACCTATCGCCCGAGCCCATCTCGCAAGCCCAAGTAAAAACTCTATCTCCTCTCAGCCTTCTCGCCTTCTCCCCCAATCGAATATCCAATACAATAACCCCACAATCCGCACATCAAATTTCTTTCAACCTCTCGCCAAAAGCATCCCAAGCAAACTCCAAATCTCTTTCCTCTTCACCTTCAACATCAAGTCCCTCTATCCCTCCTGGATTTGAAGACTTCATCCCATCCCCAGTAAAAACTCAAAGAGAGCTGAGAAAAATTAGAAAGAGTCAAAGAAAGAAAGCACGAAGGCAAGCTCATCTCTCTTCCCAAGATAATCCTCCCTTCCTTTCTCCATCCCCAAACCTTCTCAAAGCCCAAAACAAATCCATAGCAGATGAAATCATTGCTCTGGGGCTACAACTGGGCATGAATTTTAATGGACCACTATCTGCCCTCCATGAGAAGATCATGTGTATTTTAGTCCGCCAAAGGGAGGACTGGGCTGCTAATATGTAAGCATCCTCATTGTCTCACCAAATTTCTTGCAATGATTCTCCTTTCATGGAATGTTCGTGGGCTGGGAGCCAAGATCAAAAGAAGTGTTGTCAGGAAGTTATTAAATTCTCAGGATCCTTGGATCACTTTTATCCAGGAATCTAAGTTGGAAAATATGTCTTCATTTCTCGCCAAGTCAATATGGAATGATGGTGACATTAAACTTTGTTTTAGCCCCTCAAATGGTAGCTCTGGGGGTCTGATATCCTTGTGGAAAGAATCAAAGTTCAAGCTCTCTTCTTGCAAATGTGAGAGTAACTGGATTGCATTGGAAGGTTACATGATATTATCGGGCTTCCACTGTCTCCTCGTCAATATCTACAACTCGTGTGAGGCGGACGTGAGAGATGCCACATGGACTATGATCAGTGAATTTTGTGCAAATTTTCATCTTCCCTGCTTGATAGCAGGGGATTTTAATGAAGTATTATCAGCCAATGATCGTGGCAGTCGACAAATTGATGACTCTACTTCATCAAAATTCAGAAACTTTATAAGCGATCTGAAGCTTATTGAAATCTCCCCTTCAGACGGATGGTTCACATGGTTCAGGGGCTCTTCTAAAAGAAAAATTGGATAGGATCTTTGTCCAAGCCGAATGGATTGCTGAATTTCCATCTCTTACTGTTTCCATCCTAAAAAGGAATGTATCGGATCATTGCCCACTCCTCCTTCAATCATATAATGTTGACTGGGGCCCTCGGCCCTTTAAATTCCAAGATGTGTGGCTCACTCACAAGGGATGCCTTGAAACCATTGAAGCCACTTGGAAAAATTCAAATGATTATTCATTGATGGATAAATTCAAAAGGGTTAAATCCGAACTGAAAGTATGGAACTCAGAGGTGTTCGGCAATATTGACTCTCATATCTCACTCTGTGAATCAGAGATTCAAAAATGGGACCTCTTAGCTAATGAACGAGACTTAGAGCCCGACGAAATCAAGCAGCGTTCTTTGGCTCAACTTTCACTATGGGACTGGCTCAAAAAGAAAGAAATACATTGGGCTCAGCATTCTCGAATCCAATGGCTTAAACTAGGTGATAGGAATTCTAAATTCTTTCACCTATGTGCCTCAGTTAGAAGAAGCCGAAATAACATAGCCTCTATTCTTTTCGAAGGCAAAAAGATATGTAATCCTCGGGAGAGATAAAAGCGAGGTCGTTAAATTCTTCAAACAGCTTGTTCTCTGAGGAAACCTCGCCTAGACCAACATTCATGAATCTTGACTTTTTAAAAGATCTCTACACTCAAGCAAAAACTCTCATTGAGCCTTTCTCACACTCGGAAATTGACGAGGCCGTCGCATCATGCACCTCGAAATCTCCAGGCCCGGATGGATTCAACTTCAATTTTATCAAATCTTCATGGCAATTCATAAAACATGATTTGTACGCCATAATTCAGGAATTCTGGAGCTCGGGTTCCCTACCAAAGGGAAGTAATGTTGCCTTCATCGCCTTAATTGCAAAAATTGAAGCTCCATCTGATTTTAAGGACTACCGACCGATTTGTATGGTCGGTTGTGTATACAAAATAATCTCAAAAATACTAGTAGCGAGATTAAAGAAGGTCTTGGGCGATCTTGTGGGCCCTCATCAATCTTCCTTCATTGAAGGTCGGCAAATATTGGATAGTATTCTCATTGCTAGTGAACTTTTTGACTCTTGTAAAAGATCAAAAAGCAAAACAGTTATGCTCAAACTTGATTTCCATAAGGCTTTCGATAGTGTGTCTTGGTCCTTTTTGGATTGGACCCTCTCGTCAAATGGGCTTCCCCCGCTTTGGAGGATGTGGATTTCCTCCCCGTGTTACCTCCCGCGGCCGCTTGGCTCTCATTAATGGCTCACCATCCTCCCCATTCAAGCTCCGCAGAGGTCTCCGTCAAGGAGACCCCATCTCTCCCTTCCTTTTTGTCATGGTGGTGGAAGTGCTCAATCTCATGATAAAAAAAGCTACATCTATGAACCTATGGTCGTATCAAATTTAATAAAAATGGTCCTTCACTAACTCATCTTCAATTTGCGAGATGACACTATTCTCTTCACTTCCCAAAGTTTGGAGGCGCTTCACAACATCAAAAAGATCTTGATTTTATTCCAATTAGCCTCAGGATTGAAGATCAACTTTCACACGAGTGAAATTCTCGGCATCAATATATGTCAAGATTGGCTCAACATGGCAGCAAACCAATTGTTCTGCAAAGTGGGTACTTTCCGATCACTTATCTCGGCCTCCCGGTAGGGAGTCGCATCTCCGCCTTGCCTTTTGGGATCCCTTGATTGATAGAATGCACAAGAAGCTAGCCTCTTGGAAAGGTAGCATGCTCTCCATTCGAGGAAGACTCACTATTATCGTAGCTTCTCGTCGAATCTACCGATATATTACATGTCACTATTCCCTTTGCCTAAAGGAATAATTGAAAAGATTGTGAAAATTCAAAGAAACTTTCTCGGAGTGGAATTATGGATAAAAATCCCTTGCCCTTGTCAAATGGGATTTGGTTCCACTCTTCCTAAGACCTTTGGAGGCCTCAACGTAAGTAATCCGCTCTTCCGAAACCCGGGGTTGTTATTCAAGTGGGCTTCGAGATTCTTCCAGAACCGAATTCTCTTTGGCGTCAATTAATTGAAGTCAAATACAAGTACCCTCCTTCTACATGTATGGCGGACTTAGCGCCTCTCCCTCATAGGGGCCCATGGAGTTTGATTTGTAACCATCTTCCTCGAAAAACAGAAAAACAAAGGAACTATTAAAGTTTGGCTCTAAGATGCTGATTGGTAATGGTGAAAATTCCTTATTTTGGCATGACTCATGGATTAACAATTCAGCATTGAAACTTCAATTTCCGAGATTATTTCGCATTGCGGCTTTGCCTCTAGCCTCTGTTGCCTCGATGGGTTACTTCTCAAAGTTTGAATGGCAATGGGAAATTCCTTGGTCTCGCATCTTCGTACCTAGAGACCAAGCCGAATGGGACACTCTTCTCCCTCTTCTTCAAAGCAAGTAAGAATAAGCAAAGGAAAAAAGGATTGCCGGATCTGGAGCCCAAGTAATTCCGGAACCTTCTCAGTGAAATCTCTCTATCTAGAGCTCTCCAAAACATCAGAATCTTGCCTAAAAAATGCTGTTTTGAAGTTATGGAAAGGTCTTGTCCCTTACAGGATTGAAGTATTTGTATGGTTAGCTCTTTTAGAGAGGATAAATACCAAGGAAAAGCTTGTTAAATTCCAAATTCTTCAAATCGAAGAAATCAACTGTGCACTATGCCTCTCGTGCCCTGAAGATGTTTCATACTTATTTCTTCATTGTACCTTTGCCCAAGTAATATGGAATTGGTGGTGGCAAATTTGGAATATTTCATGGGTATGGCCTAACTCTCTTGAGTTAGCCTTTGAACAATGGTCCTTCCCATCCTCTGATAAATTCTTTCGAAAAGTTTGGCTCGCCTCCTTCATTGTGATTATATGGTCTCTATGGAAGGAGCGTAACAGCCGAGTCTTCAACAATGTATCCAGCTCCCCCCTTGAAATTCAAAATCTTGTATTGGTTAGATTATGTTGGTGGATCAAATCATGGAACGAGCCTTTCCCCTACGTAGTTGAAGAAGTTATAAGGCATCCGAAATGTCTTAGTTGGAAGGACAAGTCCTTAATAAGGTCAAGGCCCACAACAAAGTTACCCTCTCAACCCCCTCTCTCACAAGGATTAAAATGGGTGGTGAATGCCACTTACCCCTCATCCTTCTCTTATTCTCATAGGGAGGCCATATTGGAGGTGTCCTCTTCAATGAACATCAAGAGATTGTGTGCTTATTCTCATCTCCATGTCCACCTCTAGATCAAAATGTGGCAGTAATCTCAGCTATTCATCGTGCTATTCAGATTTCTTTAAATAATGCTAATCACAGGAACCGAATCTTAAGCATCGTCTCAGACTCAAGGCTTGCAGCTCAATGGTGCTCTCATCCCACTGGTGGCCCTGCAAACATGACCTTCATACTCAACTTCATCAGATCTGTCCACAAGAAAGGTCTTTCAGTGAAGTTTTCTCACCAAGAGGACTGTGCTGACCTAGTGGTTTCCAGTCTCTCTCTCTCAAACAGATTTCTCGCTCCTCTGATGTTGTTGCTTGGATGTGATTAGTTAAAATATCTCGTTACGAAGTCTGTATTACTGTTTGAATTTGAGATTGTACCCCTATTGCCCTCTTCTGGATTCGAGAAATAAAACGATCAAAAAAAATCATGTCAACCCATTTACTTAAATGGGTCAAAAGTTCAAACCCTAACCCGCTTATTTCGGGTTAGGTTTGGGTCGGATTGTCGGGTGAGGTCAATTGGTAAATCGGGCGAAAACTTGAACTACGTACATACATACTTCTAAAAAAAGGTAAAGCCAAGAGACATATAAAAACGGGTGCTATTGCGGCTACACCTCCCGATTTGTCAGGAGCCCTAGTATTAACCGACGATGGTAATATTATCATTTGATTTGACGATGATTATGGAGTATTATTTATGGGGGTAATATTTACTTCTATTTGATATTGTAAATCTTTTTGTGCTTCCATACTTCATGCATACGGCATCCTCAATATAAAAGACTAAAAATTTATTTTTAGTTAGGGATTAAACTTTACTCAGATATCTCTTACAACTGTTTTTTTTTTTTTGGACATTTAGATAAATATAAATTAAACATATATATATCAATGACGAATATATTTGAGCATATAAGCAAAAACTCTTGAACATTTGAGCTTAACAAAGATCACTCTTTATGCACAAAACTTTTGAGTATTTGTTAACAAATTACTATGTTCAAAACAAACTTTAATTGTTTTCAAGTCTTTATCTGTATGTTCTAGATCATATAAAAGTAAAAGATTATTGGAGTTGTGATATGAAAAACATGTGGATGTAAATTTTTTTTTTTACTTTGGTCTAACTTTCAAGACATGCAAATATATATAGCAAATTAGTACAATGTTCAAAACTTTTAAACTGTTTGTTTATTCATAGCCATAATGTTCATCATGATTCCGAGACCATACTCCATAATAATAAATTGACAACATAATATACTAATATGGAAAAATCTTTCAGTCAAAGAATTAAAGATAACGAATTACAACTCCTACCAGACTACCACATCCATTAGACCATTATCAACAATGAAATATCTATGTACCACCTATATGAAGTATTATGTGAATCCATCCATAAAGAGTGGAGCCACTCCATTCTACGGACAATAGAACTATCAACTATCATTTTCATGTAGTAGATATTATACATATAACAAATTTCCATGTTGAACCAAAAAGAATTTTTTTTCATGTTTCGCAAATTTTACCGTTTAGAATTTAAATGATCTAATAATCAATATTACTAGGGTGAAAAAAATGAGAATCGAGAAGATGAAACATAATTTCCTCTACTATGTTTATTGTTGTTCTTTTTGGAAAATTCTAAAACCTTCTAACATGTCTTTATTTTAGGTCCATCAGAAACTTCATTAAATTAAGTCACCAACACAACTAGTAAAAAGGGTATGATTAAGTCCTAGAGAGAATAAGACATATACAAACGGTTTGAGCTCGAACTTTCTACATCTATTGTTTGTGGTAAAAAGTTTCAAGTTTCAAATCATCATACTTTTCACTTTACTTGATTAATCAACTCAATTTTGTCAATTAGCTAATGTCTAAACCAAAATATCACAATTATTAAAGGACAAAATGTAGAGGCCCAGAAATCAGAATTCTCCCTCTTTCACATTCCCAACAATATACCCGCGCACAACTCGCCCAAATGCACTCGAGAGAGGGGGCCCCATACTCCCAAGGAGAGGCCCTAATATTCGTAGCATCCCAAAGTCATCCAACTTTCCAAAAGCTAACCAACAAGATACTCTAGAGTCAGTCTATTAACGGTTTCCGTCATTTGATAGTGTTATTTAAGGAAAAAATTAATAATAAGTACTCCAATATATTTTTATGTTGGGTAAAAGAAGTTGTCAAAGTAGATGTTTACAAATAACTAGTTAAAAATTCAAATGAAACTTTAATAAAGTTTTATGCACCATTAAACACTACTCCAAAAGCCTACAAATTAAAGCTTTTGACAAATACTACCAAACCACTACTTCTACAACTAAAAACCTACTCATACCACTACCTAACCAAACACTCCTATTTTTCTTAATTATTGTTTTGACAATCAAAAACACTAAAAGCCTATTTCAAAAGCTTAGTGTTTCACAAAATTCCTCTAAGGAAACAAGAAAAAGCTAAATGACATTTCATTCTTTTGGTTTATTTTTCTAATTATTTTTTGGGCAAATTATCTATACTAATATATTAAAAGGCGTTCTTAAGCAAGTCTACACACCATGTGCCACTCCCTCTTTAGTTGTTTCATTCGATGTCATCATTAATTCATTATGCACATTAAAAAAAAAAAAAAAACATGCTCCATATAAGATTCGACCACGTGACCTCAAGTTAATATACTAAAGTCCTAACTAATAAGCTATACAACATTAGATGATATTATTTAACATGTAAATGTTAATAACTCGGGGGCATCATCCGGGACTAAGAACTAGTTTCCTTTTCAAAGTTGTATTTGTGCACAATGACAAAAAAAACCATGTCTTAAAATCTCCCATTTGATCTCTTTGGTTTGTGGATTTGACTCTACGCTTTTGTATGTGCATGCATGATGGTAATTGAGACCAATTGGACAGGAACAAGAAATTATGCTATTGAAAAATAATAGGATACTTTTGAAAAATACATGATAGTAATTAAAGTAGTTAGCCACTCTAAATTTCGTAGTTTTAGTAAAATGTTGTTCAATTGCACTATGTAAATCATATACGAGAAAATTGATAATATTTACCATGAAAATTATCATATGATCAATTTAGTAGTCTAAAACAATCGTAAATAATAGATAGCCAAATATTTTGTAGCATACTTTAATTATTTTTAATTGTGTTCCTTAAGTATCTCGTGATAAATGAGAATAGTTTTTTTTTTATAATGCATTTTCATACAACATTTATGTATCTCTTCTTATAACTCAGCCAATTCAGCCAATTGGGATTATACGCTAGATGATACGAATCCTAGGGTGGCAAAAATGCAGCCACCGGAAGATAAATAAGAATTGTGTGAAATATTAAATATCAGGCCCGACTCCAAAAGCTGAAGCAGAGGCCGATTATGTCAATTCTGGCCCCATTCACTTGCTTCTCGTAGAAGTTGTAAGTACAAGTGTCCCACAGCTACTAATAGTCTAGTGAGGTCAAATTGGATTAAAAAAATTCAATGAATTAGTTACAAACAAACAATTGTTGCGAGGAACGCTTCTTTTGAAGTGAAACATAGTTGTTTAATACTATCATAATAGAAAGAGACATACATTCCATATCTAATTGATCTCCAAATCTTTTGTGTGTTATATTCAAATTGTTGCAATTACACTTTTATTGATGTCTTCAACAAGTTTTCTAGAGAAAGTGAATGAACTCAATGAAGGTATTGAAGTAAACAGTAGGAGTATACTGAACTTACATTACCATACATGTGAATAGACTATATTGGAGGTGGGGATCCTCGTTTCCTTTTCAAAGTTTTCAAATAAGGTTGTCGCGAGTACAGCGCCGGCCCGAATAATATGGCGCCCGCTGCTAATATCGAAAAATAGGGCCTCAGTATAAAAAAAAAGTAAAACCATCAAATTACGCAAAGAAACCAAATAACAAACACGCATCAAATTAAGTTTTTCTCTTCAAAATCTTTTAATATATTCCAAGCATTTAACCGAATTCAACAAATTTGCAAACATTTTGACTATCAACTTCAAGTCTTTTTGCTTAAATAATTATTTTTTTCAATTTGGAGGCCCTTTCGGCGGTGCGGCTCCGTCCCACTTTGGACGTCTTGGAGGCCGGGCCGCGCGAGTATTGTCATTTTGCTACAATCATATTAAGTGATCTGCCTTGATAACTAAGGGTTCGTTCTGTTCAACTTATTTCAACTTGTATAAGATTTTATAAGATAAAGATAAGATAAGATAAGATCGATATAAGATAAGATAAATAAGATGTTAGACACACGCAATAAACTATCTTATAAAGATAAAAATAAGATAAAGATAAGATCATATCGTATCGTATAAGATAAGATCGTATAAGATTTTATAAGATCTTATAAAGATAAAGATAAAGATAAAGACAAAATAAAATATTGAACTGTAATGAGACCCTAAGCATGAGGTGAGTTCCCGATGAAGACAAATTTGAATTCTTGATGGTAACTTAGAAAAATATAAATTATCGGCGTAACATTACATCATAATTTATGGTGTAACAACTCATAAATCAATTTGTAAAAAGAATTCAAATAACATTTAAATAAATGACATCGTATTCACGTCATTATTTCGTGTAATCGATATCATATTCGTTGGAGTCTTTGCCATTATGTATGTGAGGCTTGTTGCACACAATAAAGCATGTGATGTTACACCCAAAACGCACACTTACACAAAACTAGGTACATTAAAGTGTCAAGATTTTCATTTAAAAAAAATGTCATATTTTCAAATTGTATGATTTGAATTACTATATTTATTGGCCTAATGTGCACATCCATATTTGGTCACCAGTTAATTTTTCTTTGAGGGTATGGAATCATCTTGATTACATTAATTACTAAGTTTTGGATAATATCATCTCACATTAAAAGTTACCATCAAAATATCTAAAAGCCTAAAATAAATGAAATCTTGAATTTACTATAAGTTATTAATTATAGGGAATTTGTTTTTAGTGTACTGAGAACTCATCATTGAGAAAGGATATAGTGTTATGAGGGATGGGTTCTAGGCAATAGATTACTCTCCTTATGATAGTTGGAATTTGCCAACTTGAGACTAATTTTTACCTTCGTCTTCGACTTGGTGCATGCAGCATGATTACTATTTAACTCACGTCATTGTAAATTTAATAATTTATAACAAGGAAACGTCCAATTTACATTACTCCGACAGTTTTATTTGTACGACCTTAGGTTCATCTCCTATAATCACATGCTTGCTAAGAAACAATATCACCTTAGAAAAGCTTAGTGAAATTATTTTGGTCGTATTCTTTTTGCCAGCTTCGCTTTTAGTTTAGGTCACTTCGCTCGCCTTGGCCTCGGCTCACCGTAGCTCCATTCAATTACTTTTCGCTCGCAGCTTCACTTTAATTTAGGTCGGTTGAGCCCACTCACTTCCGCTCGGGCCACCAAAAAAATGCGCCTTAACACATGAAGGAGCATCATATACATGTACTAAATCACTATATTACCTCTTATAAAAATTATATACAGCCTACATGTAGAACCATGTCGCTCCACGATTTCAATATGAATTTTGAAATTTTGAGTTAAAATAAATTCAAATAAGTAATAGTAAATTTCAATATAAGTTTCAAAGTACTACTACTATAATTATAATAAACTACTACTACTATTAATTATAATAATAAGGAAAGTTGTATATGGTACCCTTGTATTATTGACTTTTCATTATGGTATAGCTTTTAAGTTCCATATGGTATCCCTCAGTTATTGACATTATGTGCTATAATTTCAAAAAGTTATACTACCTCCCACAACCTTAACCATCCGATAACCACTTTCTCAGGTTCCTTACCGCCACAATTATCATCAACCAGAACCACAAATGCCCCTTCTTAGCATCCATTATTTTATCCATCAATCTTTTATCGTAAAATATGGCGAAATAGAAATATTTGATCCATAAATTGCAAAGAATGGGGCCAAGTGGGTTTATTTCGTGGTGATAATGATGGCTATAACTTTGGGAGGGTGGCTCGCAAATGGTTTTCGTTGGGAGAGGTAGTATAATTATTTGAGATGGTACTATTTAGAAATGTTAATAAATACCCCTTTGTATCTTTTTATCTTTCTCACTTAATTCGATACTATTCACAATTGGTAATAAACTTCTAAATTGTTCTCATAAGAAAAGCATGTCTACGCCTTGGCCTTGTTTCGATTCATCTTAATGAGTAATTTATTAATATTCAATCATTGTAGTTTTTACTCATATGTAATTAAGAATATTTAAGATCAGTGTATTGGCATATACGCACAAACAAGGTAGGAAAGATAAATAAAAAATACAGAGAGAGTAAAGGATACCATGTAAAATTCATAAGTTTCCGATTGTATCATATAAAAAATCAATAATACAATTTTACCATATAGAATTTCCCTAACAATAATAACAAAAAGCATTTCAATACAACATTTCATGTTCTTAATTTATTCTCTTATTTTTCTGGCCAACCCTAGTCGTTCTTTCTCTTTTTTCTCTTTAAAAACCCTAGTTTTCATTTTTTTTTTATCCAGGGGCTACTAGGGATGTCAGTGGGAATTGATCCTACTCTGATCCGTGGATCCAAATCCGTTTTTAGCGGATCCGGATCCTCAAATTTTGGGTCCGAAGGATCCTGGGATAGGATATGGGTCATAGTTTTTAAAAACGGCGGTTTTTTCACCAAATACCTCGAGTTTCACGAAATTCACTGCGCACCTCGCACTTTTGAAAATACACCCTGTACCCCTCAATTTCAATATAATACACCCAAATGCCCTTAATGACTAACGGCGTTAACCGTCGTTAGTCTTAACCCTAATTAAACCCTAATTAGCCCTAATTAACCTAACTAAACCCTAATCTGTAACACTACCCTAACCCTAAACCCTAATCCTAACCCTAACCCCGCCCCCACCCTCCCACCACCCCAAGCAGCCCCCAGCCCTCCCCCACCACCCTAACGGCCCCGAACCACCGTCGTTTGTCAACAAGGGCATTTGGGTGTATTATGTTGAAATTGAGGGGTACTAGGTGTATTTTTAAAAGTGCGAGGGTACCTGATGAATTTCATGAAAACTCGGGGGTCTTTGGTGAAAACCCGTAAAAACGGATATGAACCGGGTCCTAAATTGTTACCCATATCCGAATCTGTTACCCATTTTTTTAAAGTTATTTTAAATATATAATTAAAATGGTAAAATTAATGTTAAACTCTTAATGTTATTTATGCTTGGATTTGTTATATTAAGGTTGAATGCTTGTTTATTTCAACATCGACAAATGAAATGTTATGGCATTGTTTTGTTTTTTTAAAATCTTTAATTATTGTGAAAATTAGGGTCGTAAGCCCAAGAAAATAAGGCAGATTCGCTTTGGACCGGATCCGTATGATCCATTGGATTTGGATCCTCATTTTTATTACCCAGTGGATCCGGGTCGGATCTGGATCCATAACTGAAAAACTAATATGGATTTGGAACCTAGAGTATTCGGTCCACATCCTGCCCGTTGACATCCCTAGGGGCAACTACCACCCTTTTGGGCGGTGGTAAGCCCCATTTGTTCTCTTCATTTTTTTAAGTTTTTGTTTACAATAAACCTTCAGTCTCTCTCATATATTGGGTTATATCTACCCATATATTGGGTTATATCTACCCATATATTGGGTTTTATCTCTCTCCTTGTGAGAGTTTGGGACTTTGCTTTTGGTGTTTTGTTTTCTATTACAGATTGATTTGTTGGTGAGAATTAGTACGGCTTCACCAGAGATGTCAATTGTTCGGCTACAATCAGATGAATCAAATCAAGTTTTACGTCAAAAATACAAGAGATCAATAGACCTCCTCGTAGAAGGCTATATCAAACAATAATGTGGAAGAGGGCTTACAGAAATGTTAGATCTTATCAGCGATCGTGATTTTGACATTACAGAATTTTATTTGATTCAAATTGATATGTTTTTTTGGTTTTCAATTATTCTGTAGATGTCGTATGATTTTACAATGAATTTTTTTTTATTTTTTAAAAATCATTTCATGTTCTTGTCACCTCAATCTAGAGAGGCTTATTAAAAGGCAGATAAGCCGATAACCGTACCGGAGCAACGAAAACCTAAGACAAAGTCAGGATATCACCTGGAAGATTTTTGGTGTGCTAAATGCTAATTATTCTTCTAATAATACATATCTTGAATTCTTCTTTTTAAGGGAATCTCCCCTAGATCAGCAGTGTTATTCGTAGATTTTTCTTAAATTCAAATTATTGAGAAGATAAATTCTCCCATCAAACAGTAATTTTACACCTAGTGTGCCAGGTTCCTCTAATCAACAATTAATCCCAACCCCCTCCAAAAAAAAAAAAACAAGCTGTCTCTGAATTTCGGACCCTAGCTCCTGAGTTAGAGCACTCGTGTGGTAAGCAGGAAGCAACCGTAAAGACAGCACTAAGTTGGGGCGGCTCGAAGCACAGCACAACCCTGCATGGAAAAACAAGGGCACAGCTTGGGCACGACGCAAGCACAGCACGAGCCAATACTAAGTGTGCCACTCCACGGGCCTGACAACTGTTTTTATTGGGAAAGTCCGACACTAGATGACTTTTCTGTGGCTTGTGCCATGCTTGGGCCTTGGTTTTGGGTCCGACCAGACCGGCACAGCCAAGTGCCCTCTAGCTTGTAGCAAACAAGAGAAAGATGAAATAGAAATGGGAAGAACTACAAAAAAAGAGACTAAAGTCTAGATCGGATAAAGTTCCCTAAAGTAATACAAAGAATGTCTATATACATTTGGCGACAGCACCAGTTACACAAACATCAAGATCCATCAAAGGGAGCTTCTGGTAGAAACTATCACCCAAAGAAACAAAAAGCTGCACATAATCACACACAAGATAACTTCACAGGAGCAACTTTTTATGTTCAGGTGAAAAAAGGAAATATGAGAGAGGTTGCAAGTCTAAAAAGTAAAAGGTACTGTCATACTTGCTCAAAGCATCAGAAAAACAACTGTTTACAGTGGGAAGCCTCGATCTCAGAAGGGCAGTAAGGGCACTTGAAGGTCTTTGTACCGCTCTTCGAGAGCTTCGTTATCGACTGCTTGCAAAGTACATGTGCACATGACATCAGCATTGGCGGGTTCTCGCCAGTTGCTTGATCACGACTTACCGGGCACACGAATATCGTGTGGAATTGAAATTCCTTATCCAGATCAACCGGAACAGGGAGCTGCTTCATTGATTGCCATTCCTGTTTTTTACCTATCATCACATTCATCAGCTTCAGGAGGGTAGGAAGCCCTTGAACTCCAGCTGCTACTGTTACACTCAATGGGCTCTCAAAAGATTGCCCCAGAAGATTACAGAACTGCCTAGTAAATTCCTCCCCCAGCTTTTCCCAGTTGATAGGTGCAAGAAGATCAGAGTAAGGGGAGACGTCGAGTTTACCGGCCCACAAAAGGCATGCCATCAACTTCTGGATTTCAGCCATATGGGAGGAAGCAAATGGAGAGAGAAAAGTTCTAGCATACTTTAGGGCATCGTCTCTACCCTGACTCTGAAGAATCTTAACATACTGCAGCCTATGAAGTTTAAGTTCGATATCTGATCCACTTTGCCTGAGTTTCTCGCAATTAGCAGTTGCCCAATTTAGCGCCGGTTCCAAGTTATGAGACTTCATGGCTTGACGAATATGGAACATCTCTATGAAAGGAGATTTCAAGGCAGTTGCTTCTGGCTCTCCAGCTTCATCGGCAAAGCAGTCTCCCACTTCAAACAGGCCTTCCCTGTACAGATGACTGGCTATGATCTGGTTAATCGTGTGGTTATCAAAATCAATGTTTCTGTATGACTTTGATATATCGGAGGTAAAAAGATTTTTCAAGCTGCTT
The DNA here is from genome assembly GCA_947648045.1 of Beta corolliflora. NCBI lineage: Eukaryota > Viridiplantae > Streptophyta > Magnoliopsida > Caryophyllales > Amaranthaceae > Beta > Beta corolliflora. The sequence continues at coordinate 140,541 of CANSZD010001712.1, forward strand.
TGGGTACTTGCTTAATGGTCCATTCAGCTCTTTTTGGCTGGAATCTAGTTGGGTGAGATGAGCAATGTCCTTTAACTTGGTCTTGAGATCAGCAAGAATGTTTTTATGATCGGGGTATGAGGTACTAGCATCAGGTGATTGTAGTTTAACTAAAGCCTGCTCAAGTTCCTGGCCTATCTGTTCTATTGCTTCCTGGCATTTGGAGGCACACAGTTTTTGCTTCTTCGTAACATGGTCAAATGCATCTTTCACAGCCTTCAGCTCCATTTAACTGATTGTGGGTTGAAGTTCTTAATAAAATCTGTGAAGCAAACCGAAGCAGATTAAACACAAAATACAGGTAGAAGGTAGTACAGGCGGACAGCTGTTTAAATGAGTTTGTAGCAGAATAAGTCAACATCTTGAAGATTATGAAGAAAAGAGAGAAAACCTATAACTTCATTTATTTGCAACCATTCATACAACATGCTAAAGTGTGAGGCTAATCAAAAGAAGTAAAGAACAATATAGAAAAGCTACCACATTTTGAAGAATTAAAAAAGATTTCAGTTCGGAAACTACATCAATTAGAAGACAAAGTGAAAACAGAAAGGGCAGGGAGAGAAACAGTAAATCATTGCTATTGTGCACATAACAAAGATTATAGAATACTCAAGATAGCATATGATACTCAGATATCTAATCGCCCTGTTCACAACTCATAAGTAGACAAAAGCCTAAGTTTTAGAGGAAGTAATTTAAACTGAAAGAAATAAAAAGCAACTATAATCCCGACAGAACTTATTTCTCTATGATTTACTACACAAGTCACATTTTTGTCAAAGTCAGGTTTTAGCACTAATCAAATTTCCATAAGGGAATTTCACTAAATGATTGCCTTTGAAACGAGATCCAAACAACCAAATAGCGCTGCAAGCCATAACTTACAATTTTATTCTTAATATCCAAGTCTACCCCAAAAAAATCTTGATTAAGCAATGATAGAATCTTCAAGAAGATGCTTTTGACAAACGAGCAAGGACTTATAGAGAAGCTTCTCAGTAACCCAAGAGATTATCTCTAAGCCAGGACCATTTCCTCAAAGTTCTAGCAGAACACTCCACCATTGTCTTAGATAGGTTTAAAGGCACAACTTGAATAACGCCTGTTATAATACAACTAAAGACTATTGAAAACCCGCTTCTTTGCAGATTTATACCTATCCCCACTAAAGCATCTCTTAAGCATGTTGTATCAAAAACTATAAGGTATAGGCGGTATTAATCTTTCCGAGATCAGTGAGCAAAGGTGCATGTCCTTCTTTCAGCTTCTTGTATTCTCTGCGAAGGGCCACCAGCCAATTACAATATGTATCCCTTCACTTCCAGTTCAGATTTCTACGATAGCCCCTACTTAGATACAAAGGACCCATGCCTCAAAAATTCATCAAGACTTATCACCATTTCCACATAAAGGGTCTCAATGAATATTCGACCTTGTATTTCATAAATGCTACAAAAAGCTATTGGCAACCACACAAAGCTTCCTCCACTTCTTGTCTTCACTGACTAAGGAACACAAAAGGGTGGCCCAAATGTAAGTTTTAAACTTTAACACAGACTTAGTAATTGTTGTTTATCTTATGTCAAAATATGATGACCATAAGCTACTATGTAGGCCCTGAGTGACCTGCACACACTGCTAAAGCAACAGGAACACTTTGCTAAATAGATTTTCCCCCCTCTACATTTTCGACTCCTTTTATGATAAAGGTCTATGACTTTTGGTCGTCCACTTCTTTGTTATGCTAGTTGTACTGGTAATACAAGTTACCAATGACATTAAGCAATCACAAGTAAATCACTCTAAATTTCTAAGAAACAGGAGACAATTAAGCCATCCTAGGAGAATTTCTCTTAATTACTACTGAAAATTGCAGCTTCCCCTTGACCCCTTCAAAGGATAGTACACAAGAATTGTCATATCCAAAATGGATTTCATGCATGATCCCCAGTCATGTACAGTTCAACGTCTCTGGCAAACTTGGGGATACTTTGGAGGCTACTACGGGGACTGGGACCCTTGAAGTTGAAATTTTATTGATTTTTTTTTTCCCCGTCACGTCATACCCAGTCAAACTACCTCCATTTCTCCAAACCTTAGTCACTGACACAGTCTCCTAAACTTCTGGCTATCTATTAGTGAAAAATCATTGAGCTAAATAGTACTAAAGGTACATAGAGATGTGTAGGAAACAGAGAAAGGAAATTCAACGAAAAAAAAAATAAGGAGCTTTGATTCTTGGTAATCAGTGACTTTATTGAACCCTAACCAAGAAGTATACACCAGACTCCAAATCAGTAGCATATATGACAACGAATGGTAATTATGCCTCTAGAACTCTCCAATACTGTGTTAAACAATAACTGTTTCCTGCCTGCAACTACTAACCTCTGAGCAGAAAACCAAATTGCTGATAAGCTCTAGTTACTCCTGCCTCTAGGTCACAACCTCCATTACAGACCAAGATGTAATTCGACAATCCCCCATTATCATTTCTCATAACAGCAAGACTCCCAAGGCAATATAAACAATTTTCAGCGCTCAAAAGTATGAGAAGGGATCCATTTGGAAAAATGTAAAAAAAAAAACCACAGTCCAAGACACATATTGACTGGTGATCCATAGTGGTCATATCAAAATTGTCCCGGAGAGGGGTGGGGGGTGTCAAACGATTCATTCATACTCTTGTGGATTTCTCCCTCTGGTGAGCTCTTTCCTTTTGCAGAGAGTGAGACATGCATTCAACCATTTAATTCTCGATGTGAGTGGAATATCGTAGGCCATAGAGTAGTTAAGTAGCCAACCTAAAGTAAAGTATCCAGAGGGAAGGGATTAAGGGAAGGCATTTTGCTTACAACGAAAACTCGAAAAGCAAGGTCTAGTATCAGCAATGTTCCACTGCAAGCATAGCAGAATATTCCTGATAAAATCCTGCTGATAAGTGAACTTGAAGAAACAAAAAAATAGTCATGTGAACTTGAGGAAAGAGCTTGCCATGGTGTGGACTGTGGACAATGAAAAACGAGGGAAAAGCAGCAGAGTAAAAATTAAAGTTTGTGTGCTGCAAATCAAATGAGAAAATTCAGAATGTATAGTCTAAAAAGAATTCTAGTACAAAAGAAACCTTGAAGTATCCAAAGACCTTCAACTTACCGAAGGAAACATGCCTATCACAAAGAGAGCTAGGTGTCCATACAAACCTGTGGGAGATACCAAACGAGAGGAAAAAGATGTCGATGCAGAAACTAGATAACGTTGTTGCATAGTTATAGAATTGCTTCATTGTCAAATATTCACAAATTTGGTTCCAGTAAGCTAAAGAAGCAGAAGAAGTCTTGATCAGGAAGAATGAGTCCATTGAAGGATATAAGTAGATACATAAATAAATGACACCTCATACACATTTTTCAAATCCTAATCAGAAGAGAACACTCTGAATACTTTGTGTGAGTACATTCAGACAGCCTGGCAAATGAAACACATTAAGGAATGGCGTGGAGTGGTGTGGGCTAATAAAATCATCATCCCATAATCTGAGTGAACACTTTTGAGTTTTGTTGCAGCAAGTTGATACAGAGTACAAAATGGAATGGCCAATAAAATGATCCATTTAAGTCCTTTGCTATCAATAAAACAGAAAAACTATTGACTTCTGGTGCATCAATTGAATTTTACGTGCTAAGTAAAAATGCCATAGTTTTGTTGAGCTTGCTATTGACAAATGACATACTCCCTCTATTCGGAGAATATTGCCACAGTCCCTATCACTCAGAATTAAGTGTTGACATGAACTCACTAAAAAAGAACCTGCACAATTGTTGAGTCATCCCAAGTTCTCCCGATCATTCAATTTACGAAGGGACATATTGGGGAAAAAAAATCAAAAATCAGTACTATTACCAGACATCCCTAAATGGCAAGTAAGTATGAATACAAACTCCAGACCAACTTAGCATCGTGAAACTACAAATAGTGCTAGATCAGAATATCCATCATGAACAAGAAAGTGATGCTACGAATTCTCCGACCAATGCAATCACTCAACCGATAACCATTCAGATGTCTGCTATTTGCAACAGAACATCAATTCCTAAAATCTATAGCTATCCCGAATAATCTTGTTAACATACGAACTTAATGTCCTCGGATATACGTGGCAAATCTACACAGAAGTTAGAAGTCACCCAACAATCTCTCTTCAAATAACCCATAGTTGATAATAACCCAATTTACCTTTTACCCACAACCCCAAACCAATCTTTAACCATACTAAATTAGTAAATCACCCATAAACTAGAAGTAAAATGAAGCAACTAATGCATTAAAATCATCACATGATAGAATTTCCCAAAAGACCCATGAAAATTGTAACATAATTCAATCAAAACACACCTATTTCTTCAAAATACAGACCCAATAACTACCCAAAACATAAATTCACAAAAATCAGTCAATTAAAGCAAGAACAAAGTTAAAAATCAAATTCTAACTAATCCAATTTAGAAAGAAAACTACTCATGTTGCATATGAGTGAAAAAAACAAAAGGGGGTAACCTCAGATGAAGAAATTGTTCTTTAATCACAACAAAGATGAAATATTGAAGGGAAAAACATTAATTCAGAGCAAAGTTGCGCAGATCGAATAATAGGGGATGGAAATAAATGAAAACAAAAGAAGAAAGAAAAAAAGAATGAACAAAGAAAATTTGAAGATAAAAGTAGAGATTGCAAGAGCTTACCTTGGTAGAGAGAAAAGGGTATTAATGGATAGAGTTGATTTGATGAGGCGAGGAGTCAAATCTCAGCAAGGGTTTCTTCTCTTTCTTTTTTTTTTTCTGGATTATCACTCATTGAGCCACGAAAATATAAGATTTCGTAGAATTGCAGGAAAATTTTCATTTCTTTTTTAGATTTTTTGATGGGAATAATCCCACCTTTGAGCGATCCTCCCAAAACAGTCCTACCTTTCATAAATTTGGGAATCAATCCCACCTTTAAGTGTGTTTCTTTCAAAAATGGACCTTCTTACCCGCTTGCAGAACCCGCAAATATAGGTTTTTTCTTTCCTCCCTCCTCCGTTTATTTTCCTCCACAACCACCACCACCTAGCCACCCCACCCCTCCACCCCCCACCCCCACCCCCACCCCCACCCCCACTCCCACCCCACAGCAAACTAACCCCATCCCCGCAGCCCCCCACCTTGCAGCCCCACTCCAGCCCCCCCCACCCCCACCCCCACCCGGGCCCCACCCCCACAAAGAACCCCCCCCCCACCCTCCATTCCCTGCAGGCAGGGAGCCCCCCACCCTCCATTCCCCGCAGCAGGAGCCCCCACCCTACCCTTTGTCGCCGCCCTTCTCCCCACCCCACCCTTCGTCGCCGTTCCCCCTCTAAACCCTTTCCTCGTCGCCCTCCCCCTTCTCCTCTCCCTTCGTCTCCCCCACCCCCTTCGCCGCAAACCTCTCTCCCCGCAAACCCCCCTCCCCCACGCCCCCCCGCAAACCCCTACCCAAAGAACCCGTAGATCGCGCTTCCTCTTTCTCCTTTCTTCCCTCTTTCCACGGCGGACCCCCAACCCCTTCTTCTTCCTCTTAATTTCGCAAACCCCCTCTTTCTCCTTTTCCTTTCTTAATTTTCGTTCTTCTGGGGAGGGGGAGACGGGGACAGGGAGAAATGGGTGGGCAGAGACGAAGGCCGAAGTGGAGGGTGGATGGCTGCTCGCGGGGGTGGGGTGGGAGGGTGTTTTTTTAAACGGAAAAACTTAAAGGGTGGGTCATCACCTTTGAACCTAGGTGACCGGTAAAAAGGCCTGTTGACAAATGTCCCACAAAAGTGGGATTATTCCCAAATTTATGAAAGGTGGACTGCTTTTAGGACGCTCAAAGGTGAGATTATTCCCATCAAAAATCCTTCTTTTTATTACTTTTTCGTTTCTTTAGTTGAGGCATCATATTGAGATTTTTACATTATTTAGAAACTAACTTGTTGTTATACTTGTTAGGGATGGACGACATCCGAGTCCGGATCCTCTAGGGTTTTAATTAAACTATACATAGTACAGTTGTATCTTAATCTTACATTTTAAATCAAGGGGCTCATATTAGTGGGATGAGAAAGATAAGGGGTGGATTTTGACTGAAAAAATAAAGGGGTTTTGGAAAGTTAATATATGAGCCATTGATTTTCTATTCAATGGTTGATATCTTCAAACTCTACCTCAGAGTTTTTTTCAACTCTAGAGGATCAAAACACGGCGATATCCCAGATGAGTAAATTAAATAAAATGATATCGTAGTTAATTGTTTCGGTTGACGATTGTCACAAGTACAAAATTATAACTTATGGTTGGATAATGTCTTGCACGTTTACTAGAGGCGATCAAATGGCGGGCCGGGCCGCCCCTAAAAATTTTGCCCACTTGTCTGGTCAGGCCAAATTTCAAGCCAGATTTTGTGCCAAAATTCCGCTTTTCGGGCCAAAAAACGGTCTTTTCGGGCCAAGTTCGAGCCGGGCCGAAATTTGAACTAGAAAATCATTTTTAGGTTGCCCAAAACCCGTCCCAAGCAAAAAAATCGTGTCGGGCCCGAAAAACTCGGGCCCTAAAAGTTGCCCAACCCCGAACATTTCCCGGGTCGGATCGAGCTCACTTTGATTAGCTCTACCTTTTACAAATATTTCCTTAGTTTTACGAGTAATGGAAGAGTTTACAAAGAAATGCCATGTCATCCCATGACATCGTGTAATCAATTGGGAAGAATGGTGGCGACACGCGACAATGCATCTACTTCTCTTTTTCTAGTTGTAGCAAAAAGAAAAGGTTATTATTTTATATTTATAATTATATATGTATACAAAACATTGTAGCATAACTCTCGAGCTCCACTAAAAACTTATAATATCGTTATTTTAATCTTATTTTTAAGTTCATGCTTTGGTTTCTCTTATTTTGTAATGCAAAAGCTTGCGATGAATTTATTTGATAAGTTTTTTTAGGAGTAATATTGTTGATATGTTATCTATACTTATCTCATTAATGGGAGCTCCATACTTTCGATACAAGGTCATGAGTTCAAAATCCTATAACAATGATATTTGTTTTTGGCTATGTGTATAATAAGAGCTTTTGCCTTTTGCATAAAAGAAGAGTGTCATGTGGCTAATATATGTAACCATGTCAGCACTCATGCCACATGGCAAACTCCAATGCTTAATACAGACACCTTATAGTTAGCATAGATTATGGACTATCCGGTAATTTTACGCCGCTAATTAATTATTTGTAGGTTGTAGCCTTTAATGAGTGTTTGATTCAAATTTATATCCACATGGTTATAATTTGCAAGTGAGTCGAAGTAAAAGTACATGAAAAATGAACCACTATGATCAAACATCAACACTTTGATACAACAAATTAGCCATTTAGTAGTAAAAATATAATTTCAAGTCCCACTCATTTCATCACTTCCCTCATCACTAGTCTTCTTATCCTCAAACAATTTCCCTATTTCCTCCAAACTCCTCCCTTTAGTTTCTGGCATAAAGAAGAAGAAAAACACTGTTCCCAAAACCATAATTCCAGCCAATATAAAGAACACCCCACCAAATGTTATCTTCTTTGTAACACTCAAAAATGTCATTGACACCACCCCACTAACCAACCTATTCACAGACACTGCCAAACTTGTCCCTTGGGCCCGAAGCCTCATTGGAAAAACCTCGGACGAGTAGACCCAAGTGATAGGCCCAAGCCCAATAGAGAAGAAAGACACATCAGCACAAACAGCTATCACACATATAACAATGGCCCAAGTGGGCTTATGGGCCGTGTGCTCAAAAACATGGACCCAAGTCCTAATGTAGACAGGGCTACAACCATACCAGCTGAGCCCAATAGAAGAAGAGGCCTCCTACCATATTTGTCTAAGAAAAGAGCTGAGATCATAACAAAGGTAGCTTTGGCTGTTCCCATTATCACATTGATGGCAAAGAGTTGCTTCTTCTTCCTAATTCCGGCAGCCTTAAACACCTCAGGAAGATAGTAGATTACGGGCGTCGTTGCCGGAAGCTTGCATGAAGAAGTTGATACCAATTGCAGCAATCAGGATTCGGCGAGTTGCTGGTGTTGGCTTCCATAGTAGCTCCTTCCATACACTTTGCCCCACAAATGTGCTTGATTCTGCCAATAAGATAATTAGCCCCTATCTAAAATCAATAGATTAAACTACGTAAACAAAGAACAATGAATTATCATAATCTTATGTATGTAGAGTATTTTTTCTCACGGATTTTTCACTGCGCACCTCCGGGGCTTCACGAAATGCATGCGATACTACTCCGTTTTCAAATATTCACCGGATACTCCTTAGATTTGCTGCAGAGATCTTTGCTTAGATAACAAATTTTTGTTAACACTTGAAATCACTTAAATCTAAACATATATAATTCGCCTATTAATCCACGCTACGCCAAAAATGTCCTTTTATAGTGATACAAATTGTCTTTATCCCGCAATCAATATAGCTTTAAAAGTGGCCCAAGTACCTTTTAAGCGATCTCTTCTGCTTTTGAAGGAATTTTTTGGTCATAGTGTGGCATATTGCAGGAATTACTATAGGGGCCAACTGATTTTGGGTGATTTAAGCTAACAAAATCAATATTGATGTATTATTAAGGGTGTCTGGTACATTATATACAAACCTAAAGGGTATTTGATGAATATTTGAGGATGAAGGGATATACCTCATGCATTTCGTAAAACCCAGTGCACAGTCAAGAAACCGTTTTTGATTATGTCAACCAATCTAATTTAGCATATGTCAAACCAGTAGAGGAATGAACCCAATCTTTAAAGAGTCTCAGTGTCTAGTGGGGTTTGATTCTATAACGTGAAACTCATGACGAGCTTCACTCAATAGAAAGTAAAAAGAAAAAAAAATCAAAATGTAGGCAACAAAACAAATCATCATAAAAGAAGCATTACCATGAAGCTCCCAAGCTCTAGTGATCTCCCTTAGCCTAACTTCAGCTTCCTCCTCATTCTCAGACGTATTAACCAAAACAGTTTTCGCCTCGATCAACCTTTTCTTCATAACAAGCCACCTTGGTGATTCAGGCATTACAAACACTCCCATCCCAATACCCACAGCAGGAACAGCAGCCAACAAGAGCATCACCCTCCAATTCCAATGATTAGGTATCCCAGAAAAGGCATAGTTCACTACATACCCAAGCAATATCCCTATAGTTATGAACACCTCAGGCATTGAGCCTAGGAATCCTCGTGTCATAGCCGGTGATATCTCAGCTGTATAGACGGGAGCAATCATGAGCGAGTAGCCTACTCCTATACCCGCCACGACACGGCCTGCCATCAGGTAAGGGTAAGACGGGGCTAGCCCCATTAGAAGGGCCCCTACGAAGAAGGTTGTGGCTGCTAAGACGATGGTGTATCGTCGTCCAATCATGTCTGAAGTCTTGCCTGATAGAAGAGATCCTATTAGGGAGCATACATTGAGGGAACCTATTAGGATTTCTTCTTGGGTTGAGCTGATTTTTAGGTCCTCTTTTATGTATAGGACTGCTCCACTCATAACTCCAATATCTGTATACACAAATGTAATGGTGGAAACAAAAGTTAGATTGAATGAAAACTAATGCAAGTAAACAGTTATTTAGGATATCTTGTCTAATCTTCGTTTTTCTTTAATAGTAATTGTAGATGTCATATGACTTTCAATTAATTAATAAAATTTTGTCGCATCTTGTGTCATAATATCTCTTATTTTGCTAGTAATCCATGTTATTCATCGTTTGAATTAGGGTTTTTTGTCAGAAAGGACCTAATAAAATACAAGTTTTGTAGGGAAGGACCTAATAACTTTTTTTTTTTGTCTAAAAAGACCTATTAAAATACTTTCGATTGTAAACAGGAACCAGTTTATGAATTTCAGGCCAAAATTACCATATTCCGGCATTGACTTTTTGCAATTGGGACACGACAACTACATTTCGAGCGAATTTTATTGCTTCAAGATGATTTCGCAGACATTTTCCTTCAATTTCTGAAAAAAAATTAGAGTTTTTTTGCCTGAAATGCATAAACTGGTTCCTATTAACAATCGGAAGTATTTTAATAGGTTTTTTTAGACAAAAAAAAATATTATTAGATCCTTCCCTACAAAACTTGTATTTTATTAGGTCCTTTCTGACAAAAAAAACCTTTGAATTAAGTAACCAACTTTGAGTTAGCATGTTATCGGCACGACCCGGTACATGATGCACTGTGATGGGACGTGGGTCATATATGGACATCATTTTCAAGAATTAAGCATAAAGAAAGAATAAACTGAACTGAACTAAACTGAAATTAAGTTCAAAAGAACAGAGTCTAATGTCGGCCTACTTCTAGAAAAAAGAGGGGGGATCCAAGGTAGCCAGCTGGCGTAACATGACACCTGGGCCAAACCCGGCACAACGTGGTCAGCTCTTCATTGGTTGATGTGGACGGTTGTTCTGGTGATTGGGGATAAGTCCAATAGGGCAAAGGTTAAGGTTCTAATATATTTGGGTGATGTAGATCCCTGAAGTCAGTTCATTTACTACATCATACCTGTTTGATTGGTGAATGGTTCTTCCATTTTCTGGCCACAAAGACATGATTGTCATTGAATTTTGATGATATAGAAATATATTTGTATACATGAACACTACTAGTTGGTTGGGAATATCCCAAAACTTAAATGATTCACCAACTTTATCAAAAGAATGACATGAAACTGAGATATTTCTCTACACGAGTAGTTGCGAAAAATTTCTATAAATTCTTCCTATGGAAAATAATTAGATGATAAAAAAAATATCATTAGTCACTTTATATGTCAGCCAAACTATACGAATTAAATTCAAATCAGAAAAACAAACTTGGCGTCGTTAAATGAGAGAGCAAGTAAACAAAGTCTTATGAAAACTCGGTTATCATCAACTTGGAGGGAATTTTTCGTCCACTAGCTCTAGTTGTAACTTGTAAGCATTAGACACCAAAGATAACTTTTTGTGTAGAAGAAAACGGATAGAATTTTTGTTTGTTTTGAGTCTATCCTTGTCCTTGACACCTTGTTGGGAGGGAGAAGTGCTACGTGACATTCATTCTTATTGGTTCATAACCCATTGCATTAGTTTATTAGACGTTTTGATGAAATATACTTCCTCCGTTCCAAAATAAGTGAAACACTTGTCTCAAAAAGCTCTCACATAAATGAGAGAAGTGTTTCACTTATTTTGGAACGGAGGAAGTATCTCGTAAGCCCGTTTACTTTTTACCTTTTTATTCTTAATTTTGAGTAATTTTTAGTAACTCTTTAAAAGATTTTCTAATACTATTTAACTATTTACTAAAATTTATTTTTCTTATAATTTTTTATCTAATTAATTGATGGTTGGACCATTAACTTTTCGAAAATTCTCATGTGAGGTTTTATAAAGTGCACCAACATGAACAAACAAAAACATATACATCATATCCACATAAAAATGGGACAGAAGATTTAAATTCGTTTCTCTCCTTTCGTGGAAGGGTGAATTTTAGGAGTGAAAGAGAGGATAATAAGAGAACATACCATAGCCAAGTAATATTGAGTTGGTAGAAGCCAAGAGAGCACAAGCAAGAGCATATTTATTCATCTTCACCCTTGATTTATGAGCTTCCCTTGTTTTTGATTGATCTTCAACTTCAATTTCCTCCATCTTTCTGAAAATATTCTCTCTAAAATATGGTTTTCTTCTTTCACTTGTTAGGTTGGGTTATCACTCAGAGTGCATGCCAAATTGAGAAAGGTTTTTAATGAGAAAAGAATCACAGTTTTGGAAAAATTTTAAGTATATTTTATTTATTAGAAAGGAAATAATAGATTTTTAGAGAAGAGGGAGAAATTGTGTGTATGAATATAGTGTTTTTGTGGCAATAATAGGCAACAGAGTAATTAGCATCTCAACAGCATGAAGTGTAAAAAAAAAATCTGTCAAGTGTAATAAATGTGATAATATGATACAAAGTGGCAGACTGGCAGTTACATATATAGCCATAAGATAATTTTGTCTTTATCTAAGAATATCCAACCCCACGTAAATTCCATTTCATTTTAATTCAATTTAATTAAGTAAAATAAAGTTTTAAAACTGGATGTTTCTATCATGGTCATAATAAAGATGATCGTGGAAATCAAATGGATCAAAATTATCTTACCCCACCCCCTCAAAAAAAAATTATCTTACCCCACATTTGAAAACCTAAAATCATTTTTATGACCATAATAGAATTTTCATTTAAAATTGAGTGTTTTTCCTCGGTTATTTCTGAAATTGAGTGTCAATATTTGAGTTGAGTGCACCAAAAAATACCACATTGAAAAAAGATATTGGGGCCCTAGTATTAGAAATAGACACACAAAGTGACGTTTTTGCATGCTAGACTCTTATCTTCTTTGGTGAATATTTGCATGTTAGTTGTTCAACTTTAGTGTTTGTATTTTGCACCTTTTTAGTGGGATAGCATACAGGTGCCTTTCAAGCAATAACCTTTGTATGAAATTTGTTTTTGGAGATGTATTTTGTACCATATTTTTGTCAATGGGGGTGTCCATATTCCCAAGGAGGTAAGAATTTAATGGTGTATGAATTTTTGTGTATGAAGTGAAACTTTCGAGGACAGAGAAGTGATGATGTAGTTTTTGGTTCATACTCCCTCCGTCCCATAATATAGTGCTCACATTCCTTTTTTGGTGTCCCAAAATGTTGTCTTTTATTTTCTTTTTGTCAATTTATTTTGGACTAAATTATCCTTAAGTTCTACACAAACTTTCCAAAATACCCCTATTTTTCTCTCAAAACATGTGACCCTATTTATTACTTTACACCATTCCAAGGAACATTTATTGCCTTTTGATTTTGTTTAAAGGAAAAAGAAAATAAATAACTAGTTTCAATACAAAAGTATCAAAAAAGCACTTCATTAAATATATTTTTTTGCAAATCCTACCACTCATTCCATTTTCCTTAATTCCCGTGAAAAATGAGAAGTAAGCACTATATTATGGGACGGAGGGAGTAGATTTAAGAGGTTAAAATCAGAGATAGCATATTGGAAAACAAATTTTGAAATTTGCAATCTGCAATCAGATATTTAAGAGGTTTTTCTTTTTAATTATACTATGAGCATTTAGTAAATGAAAAGCAAATTTGAAAAAATCTTAGGGCTCGTTCGTTATTGTTTTCTGTTTTCAATTTTTATGAAAACCAAAAACAAGAATATGAAAACCAGAAAAAGTAATTTCCTGTTTTCGATTGTCAATAATCGAAATGTTTAGTTTAAGTATGACTTCATAAAACAAAAAAGTTGAAAACTGACAATAATGCCGAATAGACCCTTAGTTTTTTGAGTTAAAAGAATACTTGCACAAATGTGAATGAGAAGGCAAGATTTGAGATTAAAGATTGCATAAATGTAAGCTGACACAAGCTTGCTGGCCCTATTGGTGGCCCATGTAAAATCGAAGATCAATAAGGAAATAATTAAGGGGCAATTAGTAGGCCTACAAGATCAATTTATAACTAGCTATAAAGTCCTATTTTTTTTTTGGATTGAACTAAACTGAAATGAAATCTGCTAGAGGAATTTATCTAAACTGAATTGAATTTCCATTAATTCAGTTTAAAAGAACAAGGCCTTTATGTGAGAATTACATGGCACATGGGTGAGTATGACTCGACACAATGGGTTATTATCGTGTTGAGGTGGATATTGATCCATCTAGCCACTGGACACTTGGAAGAGTATCCATGAGAAATAGACTAGTAAAAAGTTTTCGTTTTTGATGATTAACTAAAAATTGGAAAGTGACTTTTTTAATAATTAATTATAGAGTAATTAACTAACACTTAGTTAATTGGACTCCTCTAATTATTAATGCCTTTCTTTAGTGAGTAGACAAAGTCCTTCTCGTTGTAGGTCCATCCACTGAATTCTTTTTTTTCTTTTTAGACAGGATCCCCTGAAACTGATAACATGACAAGATGATTGTTGCTGGATATACTTAGCAATCCCCATTTATTTGAGATTAAAAAAATTAAGAAAGCTATGTGAAAGGTTCGATTCATATATACCGGATTGTGCATATATTTTGTTTATGACAACTTTTCTAATTGTAATTTAACCTTCTATCGTATTATGTGATCTCATAACAAGAATAATTGCGTCTATTATTATTTTATTAATAGGGTTTAGATGTTTTTTTAAGGTAAGATGAAGGGTTTGACTCACGGGTGATAAGTGAAATCCCTCAAACGAGTCCAGCGCGGTTTGATCCCTATAGACCACAGGGATATGAGGTGGGAAGCGATGCCACTACTCCACCACCTCAACCTGATAATAGGGTTTAGCACTTTAGCTGATGGTGATACTTTAGATTATGTATACAATGTTTGTGGTTCAAAATACCATCAACATTTACATTAAAATACCTTTAATTTGTAGTGGACAAGCTTGCCCCATACCGTTGGTGGATTCATCACAGCTCTACATGCTGCAAGAGAAGGGGAGAGAATCAAATACTTCCTCAGTTTCATTTTACTTGCAACAATTTGATTTTTACGCTTGCCAATGCATAACTTCAACCACCAAGGACCCTTTGGTCCAATGGTAGGGCTTCTTATCTCCCACATGGAAGACTAAGGTTCAAATCTTGGTGGAAGCAAAATTTCAATTGGGGGGGTTGGGGTTTGTTGCCCTGGGTGAGTGATCTGTGCGAGGGCATCCCAGAAAAATTTCTTCTTACCACGGGGTTCTCGAAAGGAGGCTCAAAAAAAAATGTATAACTTCAACCAATAATATGTTCAATTACTGATAATTAAAATTATAAAAAGTAGATATTCGAAATATACATTAAAACAAAAGAGAATTGAGAAGAGAGTGAGTCATTTAATTTATCTCCTCTTTCAATAAATCAAATCTTTCCACGTGGATAATATTTAAAAGGAATATGAGTCTTTAGGTTTCCTCATAAGATCAAGGGAACCAAAAATACATAAATGTCTCATGTTTCCTCATAAATTCAAGGGAACCAAAAAAAACAGAAAATGTGATTTTGCTTTGAGGGAGTTGATGCAATTCACATCACGCAATAATCTTTCATTAAAAAGATATTCAGATTCATTATTCAAGGCTCATTGGGGGCTCCAAGTTGCATCTTGGCAGAAGTATCCAATGTAATAATAGTGAATCCTCATCAATTTTACATTTAAAAGTAGTCAAAGTCCTTTCAACTTTAATTAGATAGAGAATAGACTTCCGTTATATGCACTATTACTTGACATTCCACCAATTTTTTTCTGAGTATGGACTCTTTTTCTTTTTATCGTCTTTAACATTTGCCTTGGCACTTTCTCAAAAGCTTCAATAGTTGATGTACACTTTCAATCTTCATAGCCTAGTGGTTGTTTGGTTAATATTGAATTCTAGGGAAGTATTACAACTTTTTATAAACAATAAACTAAAATCTTGATGAGTGGTTTGGTTGACATAAATATAAGTGTAACTTCGTTCTGCCCACGAAATTGTGAAAGTTGGTTACCTAATCGGGCTAATCCTAATAGGTAAATATAACTTCTCAAAAGAACTTCAATTTCTAGTGATCAACCGAACCAATTCACATATTTAGTTTCCTGGACTCAATCTTGATCAGTGTAAGTGTATAACTTCCTATATGCAACAAATAGACCACTTAACTATTTTAAAAATTTGGCACTAAGTAACTTGTATGCATGGAAACATGTAGATATCGAGTAGCTAATGTTACTAAACATGAGTTTACCTTACCTAAGAATATGATTAGGAATTTATATACCTATAGATTAGCAATATGCTATTAGTTACATTCTCATATTCTCTTTTAATAAAAAAAATATGACATGCATGTTCTCACAAAAACAAACATTAAAAAAACACTTCATAGGTGCATCGTTCCCATCTTTCCTCTCACTTTGTCCCAATAGTGTATATTGAAGACATTTAATCATAAATTATATCTTTAACATCAACTTCTTCCCAACGTTGTAAATACCACTCATGATTACATGTTTAATTAGTGAATTTCTTTTATGAATAAAATTTGCATGTTATATGAATCATAGAAGTATAGTACTTTGCAATTTATTGATCGTTGCTAGTTAGAGCTCTTCATGAACCCTTTCCCCCCAACCAAATTACCAAAGAGACTATATGAACGAGAAGAGCCAATTTTAATTTTACATGGACATTTGTTAGATCTCCAAGTAAGATGTCCTCACAATCTGAACAAAGTTGCTAAATCAAAGGAAAAAATAGTAGGTCAGGTCACAAGTAGATCATTTTGTTGTTGGGTCAAAGTGGGTCAGGTTATGCAGGTTAATTGTGGGTCTAGAGCAGACCATATTAACCCTTATGAGATAAGGGATAGTATAAAGAGAGAGAACTGAGCGCACATTAAACACTAAACCATATGTTAATTGTCTTTGTGATATCTTTTTTCTCTTACAAAATAATTTACGTCTAATCATGGCCTCGTATTGAGTATCCACCATGTCTAATAAAAGTTTCGTCCATTAACCATGTCTACTCTATCTCTGACTCTCTGACGCATCTGTTGGAGATATTTTTAGAAAAATCTAGAGCATTTATGGAAGAAGTTAAATATTGGAGAAGAGAAACTAATTAAATGTTCTTCAAGTTTGAAGAAAAGTCTAGAATTTGTTAGATTATTACTATTGGAGCAAATCAATGGAATATTCTAGAAGTTTGGAGAAAAACCCCAGGAAGGCATGAACCAATATGGAGTAGTATAAATAGAAGTATGGATTTATTGTAGAAGGTGGTGAAATTCAAAGTAAGAGAGGTTGGAGAGACATGAGCTCTCATCAAACACACCCACAAAAATTAGTAAAAGTGAGACATGAGCTCACTATAGTTAAAACAATAACAGAGTTGTGAGACATGAGCTCACACAACAACCAAAATATTAAGTGTAAATGGTATACTTGAGGAACAAGTGTCCTATTAAAATATTTTTGTACAACAGTGAGATGTAATCAATACTTTTGCAATTTATGAAATTGTGAAATTTGGGTCCATTAAAATTCCGTGTGCGCTCCCAAAAATCTATCAGCATCCCCTTGTAACATTTACCTCCAGTAAAGCAAGTATTGATTAAAGTTATTTGTTAATTACTTTCTTTAGTGGTAATATCTGAACAGTCATCCTCTGGCGCTTAGCATGACTACAATTGAGCCTTTTTTCCACCCTTTTGTATGAACAGATGAGACATGTCGTATGTGTGCACCAGAATTAAAGACTGTATATAGAAAGACTGTAGATATACTAATATACACGAATGCCTAGCTTTTGTTTCACCTTTCATTGATTTGAAATTTGGATTAAAGTAATTGATTTGTGATCCCTTTCCCTTTACCAATGAGAGTATGAGACAAAGTGTTTGCACTTGCATGTGTTTACCATTCTGCAAACATGATACTGATGGCTTAAGAGCTTTCCCTTTCCTGGCAATACCCAACAGTGCAGCACTAGCACTAAGAAAAATTTAAGAGCTTAAACATCATCATAAACTGTTCAAAACTGAAATTTATGGGGGGTGGGGATATAATAAACAGGTTAATCACTTTCCCATTAATTCAATATGAATTTCACCAAAAAAAAATTCAATATGAAGATTTCCCTCAATATTTCCTATATCTATGAAATATCTAAGTATCTAACACATCATATTTTCTAAACGTGGTAGATTTTCAAACTGATGCCCGCTTACGAGGTGCAGTTTTGTTCCATGGATACAGAAAAGCACCAGATCATAACTTTCTGGTATATGTGGACATGAGTAGATGGTCTTTTTTATGCTGCAGATAAGCAAAGAAATGAGGTGTTCATCGATCCAGGCTGACGAAGTTGATTGCTATAAACATTTACTGGTGGAGCTTAATACTGGCTCCTGTGTTAACTTTCTGGAGCGTTTGCTTTGTGATGCTGCAAAGAGAATCGATATCAAAGCGGTGAGCAACCATGATCCTGAAACTTTTTCAGATATCTTGTCTGAAGCAGTCTGGGAGCTGATGGAGTTGTCTCCAGTGCAATACTTTGATGGTCTTATGAAACAGTTGCTCGCTTCTGTAGTTCATGACTGAAAAAGCCAACGTTCAGAAACGGATAATGATAGCTCTTCGCTCTGCGTTGCTTGATGGAGCCTTTTGATGGACTCTATGTATCAAGTGTTACAATTAGAACGAAGCGAAGATAGTATATGTAGCTGATCAGGTTTACTCTGTATAGATATTCTTTTTTCTACAATTTCTTTATTCGTCATTGTCCATCTGCAAGAAAAATAGAAAGAAATAAAGGAAGGAAAAATAGATCTTTCCAACTCATTCTTTTCCTTTCCGTGCTTGGAATTTCCCATCCAAACAAGGGGAAATTTTAACCCTCCACTCTTTCTTTCTTGAACTCCTGATTCCCTCATCCAAACACACTATAAGAGGCAAAAACGCACAAGAGCTATCGCTAAACCAAGCAATTTGTATAAAAGAGTATATTCGAGTTACAGTAGTCTTGTTCTACAAGACATTATAAAAAAAGTAGCTATTACAATAAGGAGACCAGTACTACAGGTAAATGAAAATGTCATTCTGCCATGTTTGGCTTCCAAATGATTGTTTCTAGCACTACTTCTGTAAATTGCAGCAATATTTACACAAGCGTATATGGGACCACCCACGTCACTATTAACAACATGCCACACCCCATCTAATCATCATGTTATATCATTAGTCAATTGCTTATATACTGTGCAGCTTCTGCTGCAATTTGCGAGACCCAATCAGCAGTAGTTCCAAAGAACAGCTCCCAAAACCAAAGATCCAACGCAAGAACAGAGGAAAAAATAAGGAGCGCTAATGTTTGGTACCGGTTTAAAGGCCAGCCCGAAATTTCAGCCATGGTCTTCAGAAATGGGAACGAATTGCTTTGTAAATCTCGTTTCCTTATGGTCCAGGCAGTTACCCATTGAACTTCACTTGGGACCAAGTCAAATTCCTCCCTCAGTCGCCTCCCTAAATCTGGCATATGCCCACCTCCATACAATATAGCTATTTTGTTGTGGCCTTCATCCATAGCCCTTTCAAGTGCATCTATTGCTGCCTTGTTTCGCTCACCAATGATAACTGATTTTTCCTCCACATCTGCTGTGTCTTGTGTGAACCTTCACATAGGAACATATATCAGGAATCAACAATTGGCACTCCATTTAAGAGCATACTTTATGATAAATATGAACAAGTAAATTGCACTAAGAAGCGGAATGCTGGTAAACATCAAAGACTGACCTCAAATTCTTACACACACATCACATGGAATCAACATAAAATAGAAAAACATTTTAAGAAATCTTTGGGATCGTATTCAATGAAGTGCACCTCTCACTGCTATGTGAAACAGTATCAAAGACGATAAGTGCGGATGTAATCAACTGATGCAAAGGAGGAGGGGAAATTTAGATATGTTAGTTAAGGGTAGCTTGAGGAATAAGTTAGAGGGTTAGAAGGGAAGAAACTCTATAGATAGAATAGATTAGAAAGAGAGAAATTATGTTGAATATTAATGAGAAATTCTTGTGAGCTTTTAAGAGTTCATATGGGAGAGAATCAAGCCTCTCGAAAGCTTGAATATATTTACATTTTGCTATATTTTCGGTTTATCAATCAAATCTTCTTCTTCTTCCTTATTTCCGCCATTAATGCTTAAGCTATATATGTTAATTCATGGCAGTGGAGTTTATGCCACTGTATGTCTGTATCTATTCCTTACTAGCTTCTCTAATGTAATTGCCTGAAGCGCAATGGCCTTCTTTTGATTGCTATATTCTGACAACTCTATCCTTCACAGTTTCCAATAAGAACTCTATCCCGTTTGTCCCTGAAAGATCTATGATAGAAGTGAATCCAATAACAGACCTGAACCTCGCCCGAACCTAACAAGAGAAACCCCATCCTATACGAACCCGAACAACCCAATTTGGACCAGAATTGAGTCATTCATCATCTATTGTAATTATATTTTAGTTGTACACTATTTGTAATATAATTTGAAGCACAATAAGAAATAGACCGAAAAGGGGATGTTTTGGATTCTAAGTGTTTTTTTTTTTTTTTTTTTTGGGGGGGGGGAAGGTATATACAGGCTCCTCAATATCTTAACTCTTCGGGTTCCAAGTGTAACGCTAACCACTTGGTCACTTGCAATCAATGTAATATGTAGCGAGTCGTTAAATTCATAATTAATTGACAGGGTGCATGTGCACCATACATACACTTAGACGTGGATCCGCCAGGACTGCTACTGAGCTACGAGTTTCATAAGACATTAACAATCTGATTTCCAAAGAAGTCTTCAAACAAAGAAGAGAAACTGAATAAAGCACAAACTGTCAAACTTCGTATTTTGGGGTTAGAAATTTAGAATGCCAAATCCCAATATATGCAGCAATTTGGCATAGTACATGGCACTTCAATCAGACATCTTGTGAATTATGCATCCTCTGCTATAGACTCAATCTTGGAAGAGTTAGTGGACCAGATAAGGTTCAGATCAGTATGTCATAAACCTATAAACCCCTCAAATTTAAAATTTAAAATCTTGCACTCCCAAATTAACCACCTTCATATTCAACAATTTATCATGGTTCATTGTATGAAGAAAAAGAATCTCAAGAAAGCTTATTTCACCAAGAATCCATGGAAAGTAGTTGCATATACAAAGTCTCATGCCATATACTTACTCAGATGTGAGGCGCTTTGCCAGGAAAACTTTCATTGCAGCACCAAAATCAAGCCTAGACAAAGCATCAAGCTCGGGGTATTCTGATACCTGGCCTCCAACATCAGTACACATACCTCCGATAATAAGAAGGCCCACAAGTGGCATAGGAAGTACACGGGATGCCCACAAAAGCTTGGATCTCCATGGGTCAAGATTTTCAGGAATTTCTGGTTGCATCAAGGCTTTTGTCGATTTGAGGGTCATATCTCTTGCAAACGTAAATATACTTTCACCTCTTTCCATCTGAAGGATGAAAAGATCAAGTAAAGACACGTCAGATTTGTAGTCTCAAGTTCTATCGTTTGCCAACTGCCAACATTCCACAAGCTCAATCATATTTTACTTCTAAAGCAGACGGCAACATCTCATGGCTGAAAGTCTAGGTTATATTGTTGGAATACTGGCTTTGAAATCCTGTTTTGACTAGTCTCAAGCACTATATTCTCCTTTCACTATTAATTGAAAGTTATTGGACTTGCACGTTCAAGAAATTGTTAAAAAACATTTGCTACCGGTCGTGCAAACAAGGCAAGAACTTCTTATAACACCACTCTAGGGTTGATTTCAAGTTGCTAGATGGAGTAGTCATCAACTGAGATTTACAAAAAGTTAAATCTAGAATCATGAGATTTTATCTCATTAATTATTTTGATTTTCCAACAGTTATCTTTGGCTTTGGATCTTATTTTTCAATTGTTTTGCTTCCTCATATATTTCTATCCCAAGTTGATGTGTAATAATAATCTTTTTATCTCGTCTTCACAAACACATAAGCTTCATATTAAGAAAAAGAGTGTATGAACTTCATGCATGTGAAGGCATACCACTGTGAGTACTTTGGCTAACCTTGGGCAACAAATCTAACATTACTTTTGAGCACCCTGGACAGACTGAGTTTTGTTTTGAAGGCAATGATCATATAACTACACATCAACTCCTTAATCTTCCTATGTTAAACTCGTTAATTAGTGGATTTGAAACACTATAATTCCAACATGAATATATTTTAAATTAAATTTACATAGGAGATCACTTAACTAATCCCTATGTACACTGTTCACAAGCATTCTGTGGTCTCATCTTCAACACAACAAGAGATGGGAAGACAGACAAACAAAATAAAGTTACAATACGAGCATCTTTCAGTATTAGCTTAAAACCGACAAGAAATGAAGACAAGATATTGTACCTGTAGTGACCTGAAGGTCTCAAAATCCAAGTCAGCATGGTACCAGTTCTCTGCCTGGTAATCAAGACAATCTAACTGGAAATCAAGCATAAGAATTCGAGCCATCTGTCTTTGAATAAATCCAAGAATGTTAAAGCCTCGTGAACGTGAAGATTTAAGCCTCCTTTTAGCCGCAGCATATCGACGATTTTCTAAACTCTCCCTGCTAGCCACCATCTCATAGAGGACACAGTCATAGGGCTCAAGTTCCTTCTGCAAATGTGCAAAATATCTAAACACTCACAGACATCAGTTTTTGAAAATTGAGGCCAGTTTCTAGCTAATTAACACAACCTTATATATATAAATGCCCTTAGCAGCTCCACTTTATATTTCAGAATTGGTATAATACGATCTCAGTATCCATGTAACGGAAACATTGAAAAAAACCCAAAGGCTAACACTTCCATAGCACATTAACTCTTGTGTAAGGAAAACCTAAGAGCTTAGCATTATCAAGGAACCAAAACCTCCAGAGTTCCATAGAAAACTAAAAAAAATGTATAGCCATTTCCCATCAGAAGAAAATGTACAACCCTTTGCTCCGGAACATTTGCATAAAGGTGCTAAGTTCTAACTAGAACTAGTACCAAATAAAATAATAAGTACTACAGGAAAAAAAACACAAGGTCCAGAATTTGCAAATCACATATAAGCAACGAAAGCAAATACATACAGCAAACGCTCAAGCCTTTCACAGGTAGCAACAGTCAAAAACTCGTAAAGAATACTTAAAATTTAGTTATGACATTGCAAATCAATAAGGGCATTTCATAGAGGTGGCTGCAGAAAGGGGAAAACCTCAAAAGCAAGTTCACAAGACGTCAAGACCTATTCTTGATGCTAGCACACTGTATCCTCATTTCACGAAGCTAGCAAAATAAGTATAAGACCAGCTAATATAATCTAATTTTAGCCAATCATAGCAATGAAACCTTTACACAAGACTCCTTAAAGCACTTACCGCAACATGAATAACAACCTACTCCATCGAATTGTATCCGTTGATTCAATGCTATTAAGTAATCTCTCCATTTCAAAATCAGCATCTTCTAACTTCTAAGGTCATCCACATTGAAAGTTTTTAATCGTTACATTTAGTATCCCAAAATTACAAATAATATTACATTGTCATCTCAAACTAACAAGTGCAAACTTACATTCAATTTCTTAAGCGATTAATAATACTCCTATGAAACAAATAATATTGAATGAATGAATGAAGTAATAAACTTCAATTTAAAGATTGTAGTTTGCATAATTGCATTGCAAAACCTCCTCATTTTAGTAAATTCATGAGCAAAATCACACGGCTCTGTTCTTTTCGACTGAACTGAACTGAATTCATCTGAACTGAACTGAATTATCTGAAATTCCATTAATTCAGTCCAAAAGAACAACGCTAAAAATTAAATCGACTCCATTTCCAAAAACTAAGAACAACTCAAACGAAATTGATACTTACTCTTTATCTGCAATGTGAATGGTGGAAACTAAATCAACCTGCAAAATTCAATCCACCACAAAATTACACAACACAACAATCAATTCAACCGAAAAATTACAGCAGTAAAAAAAAAACTGTAAAAATTAAACAAAATTACCTTCAGAAAAGGGCGGAAAAGAGACCAGGGGAACTTCTTGCGAAAACTAACAACAGCAGTTTGCAATTCACCATCAACGCCATTAGAGCGTTTGCGAAACCTCATGAAATCAGCGATGGAGTTGTTCTGAAAGAATTGTTCCGGTGAATCATTTTCCGACAACGTTGACAACGGAGATTTGAAGAAGGATGAAGCTCTAGGAGGAGAGAGAAAGAGGGAGGAAGAAGATTTAGGGTTTCTGCGAGAGAAATTGGAGAAATGAGGGAAAGAGAAAGAGTCAGATGTTGTGGAAGAAGGTGAAGAAGTTGAAGGGAGTGGAGAGAGAATGGAGAGAGAGTGAGCCACCATTGTTGTTGTTTTGAGGAGAGGATTTCTGTTACGTGACTCACTCTGCTTCTCGTTTTTTTCTGTTTCTTTCTTTTATTTCCTTCTATAAAATATACGAAATATCTTCTTAACACCAAAGGTCCAAAGCGCACAAGTAGGGATGTCAATCCAATCCGGATCCGACCCTGGTTCGATCCGTTTCGAGGCAAAAAAATCCGAGCCGAATCCGAGGAAAAAAAATCCGCATCCGATTCCGTTTAAAAAGTCTGACGCCTAGTCGGAGTAGGGTCGGAGTCGGATCTCATAAAAAATCTGACTCATCCGATCCGACTCCGACGGACATCCGGCTCCGACTCTGACATCCGACTCCGACTTTGAGGCAATTAGTCATATCTTTTTTATATTAATGTATTACTTATGTATACTCTAACTTTGATTTTAACTTTCAAGGCAATTGGTCTTATTTTATATTAATATTATTTTATGTATGCTATCTAACATGTATGTGGCAAAAGATATATATAGCCATTAGCCAGACACAATACACATATCATGTCATTTATAATAATTAATTTTAGTTAATTATACTTTGGAAAAAATTTAACTATCATTTGAAATATATACAAGTTTTTTTTTTTATAATATAAAATCGTGCAAAAAAAAAGTCGGAGTCATATGTTCGGATTTTAAGTCGGATCAGATTCGGTCATCGGAGTCGGATGTCGGATAAAACTATTTGTACCAACATTATGATCGTTGATAAGATCTAACACTTCTACAAACCACTTTCACATCGTCGTTTGATTGTTTATTGTTTGATATGGCTTTTCACGAGGGGATCTATCGATCATCTATCAATGTTGTTTTCATTATCATATATGTACACTTGCATGTTTACAAATACAAAACTTCAACTATATACTAGATCTAAATGCACGTAATGTGTGCTTCAAGTTATAGGAACATTTAAAATAGTCACAATATATTATTAACATTGAATTTTAGAAAAGTAAAAAAATGTATTTAATGTTTTGTAGATGGACGCCAAAAGCCCAAACTCTTCAAAAGTTGACTTATACGATAGAGATGTAATTATTTATAAGTTAAAATTATAATATAAAAAAAGTTACTATTTTGGGAGATACATTGATAAATGTTCAAAAACACTTCACTAATTATAAATCCCACTCAAAGTTAGTATATGAATATACCAAAAATTGCAATTTAAAAAAAAATAGAGGGAATATTGTATTAATAAGGTAAAAATAGAGGGAATATTGTATTAGTAAGGTACCTTTGTAAAAAGTTCTATTTATCCTCAATCTATTTCTATCTAACATATAAGTGGATGACATTATCTATTGAATCCCCAGTTCCCCACCACCAATTTCTTGAACAATTGTATGCATCATATAAAGAACAAAATACAGCAAAAATGAATATGTTAGGACTCTATTTAATATATGTATGAGGATTAGGTTTGTTAGTCCTACGTAAGTAAAGGACTTTAGGGTGTATAAATATATGTGATTGATGAATGAGAAGAGGGACGGAAATTGACCTTAATTTAACTGAGATAAAAGCTTTGGAGGATCAAGGCACATGGGAATTGCAACCTCTTCCTTCAGGCAAGAAGGCCCTGGGGAGCAAATGGGTGTACGCCGAAAAATATGATGAGAAAGGAAACCTGCAGAGGTTGAAGGCCAGATTGGTTATATTTAGTCATCATCAGGTGGAAAGCATTGATTATAATGAAACGTTTGCCCCTGTAGCAAAAATGACAACAATACGGACTATCCTAGCAATTGCAGCAATGAAGAAGTGGGATATTCATCAGATGGATGTCCACAATGCATTTTTACATGGTGATTTGGAGGAAGAAGTGTACATGAAAATTCCTCCTGGTTTTCAGGGAGGAAATACTAATCTAGTGTGCAGCATGAAAAAATCGTTGTATGGTTTGAAGCAGGCACCTAGGTGTTGGTTTGCCAAATTAGCCACTGCCTTGAAAGCCTATGGGTTTAAGCAGTACTATTCTGACTATTCCTTGTTTACTTTGACCAGGAAAGATATTCAACTGAATGTTCTTATCTATGTGGATGATATGATCATTGCCGGCAATGATCAGGAAGCTTTGCTGAACTTCAAAGCTTACCTTGGCAAATGTTTCAAAATGAAGGATTTAGGGGCTTTGAAATATTTCCTAGGCCTTGAGATTGTCAGGGGGCCGCAGGGCATTTTTATGAGTCAACGGAAGTATGCCTTGGATATTATTTCTGAGGTTGGGTTGCTTGGTGCCAAACCCGCTGAGTTTCCTATAGAACAACATCATCAGCTCTCTTTGGCCGAAGGTTCTTTGTTTGAGGATCCAGAGAAGTATCGCAGATTGATGGGCAGGTTGATTTACCTTGCTGTTACTAGGTCTGATCTGGCATATTATGTTCACATTTTGTCACAGTTTATGCAGGCTCCTAAGATGGTTCATTGGGAGGCCGCTTTGAGAGTGGTTAGATACTTGAAGAAAAATCCAGCACAGGGAATATTATTTCGTTCAGATAGTGAACTTCGCCTGGAGGGGTGGTGTGATTCTGATTGGGCTAGTTGTCCTATTAC
Organism: Beta corolliflora; assembly: GCA_947648045.1. NCBI lineage: Eukaryota > Viridiplantae > Streptophyta > Magnoliopsida > Caryophyllales > Amaranthaceae > Beta > Beta corolliflora. Next base: position 167,264 of record CANSZD010001712.1, read on the forward strand.
TAGGAGATCCCTGAGTGGGTGGTTTGTTTTGTTAGGCTATTCTCCTCGTTTCCCTGGAAGACTAAGAAACGCCTACAAGTGTTTCGGTCTCTGCAGAGGCGAATATCGTTCTATGGTCGCTGCGTTTGTGAATTAAAGTGGTTAAAGCGGTTGCTAGGTGATCTTGGAGTTCGGCATCCTCGCGGGATGAGATTGTATTGTGATAGTCAATCCGCATTATATATTGCTAAGAATCCGGTGTTTCATGAACGCACTAAACATATTGAGGCTGATTGTCATTTTGTTCGAGATGCTGTGACTGAAGGTCTTGTGAGTCCATCATATGTTACTACTAAGTTTCAATTGGCGGATATATTTACTAAGGCACTTGGTAGGACTCAGTTTGAATTTTTGTTGTCCAAGTTGGGCGTCCGTGATTTGCACGCTCCAACTTGAGGGAGGGTATTAGGACTCTATTTACTATATGTATGAGGATTAGGTTTGTTAGTCCTACGTAAGTAAGGACTTTAGGGTGTATAAATATATGTTATTGATGAATGAGAAAAGGGACGGAAATTGACCTTAATTTAACATAATAACATGTGTATTGTCCCCTCCCTTTGCTTCCTAATGTTTCAGTCTTGAAAAACATATGGGCAAAAAGTGAGATTCCATTTTATAAATGCACATGCTCTAAATGAGATTTGATCATTTCTTAATTGGACAGACCCAAAGGAATAGATGGAGTCATCAGTAACTTCATAATAGTGTTAGAAACCTTCCAAGAACTACTAAAATCCAATCAACAATACATAATTCCTCGACTTTATAACATCTATTATCACTTAAGTACGTTCAAAATATTAATGCACTATTACTTATCGCTTCTATATAGTATATACCGATACAATAATTAACAACGTTTTTCGTCAAGTAATTGTGTGGTTAGAAAGAGAAATATCCGCTAGTATACAACAACATATTGAACCTGAATATGCCGGCCCCTTTGGGAATTCTTCAAGGTGATGTTTGTATGAAACAAAGGGACTAGCAAGTTACCAGCTTATTCTTTAAGGCAGTGAGAAATTTTCCGTATCGTGGACACTCAGGCTTGATGTCAAACTGAAATGCAATTCAAATTTGCTATTCCTGATATTTTGGTGAGGAGTGGGTAGTTGGAATAGAACTAAAGAATCAATATATTTCTTTATTCATACAGAGCTTGATTTATTACAGAATCCATCAATACTTTATACTATATCAATTTTACAATCAATTCTTGAACGTTAGACCATAGAAAATAAATATCACCCCAAAGAAAAAGACAAAAAAAAATGCCTTCCTTCACCATAAAGAATAGAGGAGTCATGAACAACCTTAATACAAAAGATTTGAGGATGATGATTGATGAACACCAAGCCATAAGATTTGATTAATTGATGACCCCTGTGTCCTAACTATTGAAAACTAGAGCTTCTTAGCTATGGATAATCCCTTCTTCGTTGATCCAGACCTCACTCTCCTTGTGACAAAGATCGAAGGCCTGCCTCTAAATCCTCTAAAGTGATCGTCAGCAACTCATCTGTGTCCAAACAATCAAAGCTAAGCCTAAGGTCTAAATTTTCTCGAGCATTAACCAACATTGGATCAATCAAACCTCCGTTCATCTCCTGCCTTTGCTTTACAGTGGTTTCTCTCTCTATTAGTGCTGCAATAACATCTAAGGTGCAGGAAGAATGTAGCCTAAACCCGTATAGCATGCTACTCTCGGTTAGGTTATTCATCTTTATATGGGTAATATTGGCTAGGTCCATTGTATTGAAATCAACAAAATGAAAAAACTTTGTCACTCGTCTGCAAAATCCTTCATTGGAGCATATTACCCGTTTCATAGGCTCGCTGTACCCAGCAAATATGACTACTATCTTCCCATTGTCCATGACTGACATAATCTCCTCCAAAGCCTCCAACCCGTAATCCTTATCATCTGATTTCTGCATTGGTATAAGACGGTAGGCTTCATCCACGAAAAGAATCCCCCCTTCGGCTTCCTTAATCTGCTCAAAAGAAAAATTATTACCGGTTCAAAAGGAATTGACTAGCTGGGCGTGGGAAGAAGAAAGAGAAGGATCAGAATAGTACCACTCTTCTAGTCTTTGGCCCCGTGTGACCAACGAATTCACCCACCAAATCTGTCCTCTGCACTTCCGTCACCTTTTCAGTTGGTAAAATTCCCACCATATGGAGTAATTTTCCAAGAATTCTGGCCACCATAGTTTTGCCTGTCAAGCAATGATAATCAATCATTCAAATGCATATGACTATTAATCATATGATGTGCTCTCCTCTAGACATGGATAAAGACAATAAAGCCTAGGCCAATTAATAATTATAATGGCCATGTGCTTGGCATAACAATGGATACTTCTTTACAGAAAATCTATACTTAAATTGCACAGCAGTTCTGGCCAATGGCCATAAAGGAATATGTCGTTTTCTAATTTCATAATCTATTCATATATTCATCATAGAGCTAATAATGGATTAGAGTTTATCTCTTTATTACTCTATGGTGAAATGTAAGATCAATATTACAGTGGCAATAATCAATCGATAGTAGCGAGTTTTGACTAGCTACCAAGAATGACAAATCCTTCAAACGAATACTAATACAGAGTAGTATTTCTACAATCCAAAAGCCGTAAACATAAGTAAATACCTGTTCCCGGATTGCCAAGGAATGCCATGTGTGGTGGTCTTCGAGCACCCACTTTTAATCCAAGAGCTCTACGCCTTTCATCAAGAAGCATTCCCCTAGCCCATTTTCTCAACTGCAATTTAAGGTCATGTAAGCCCACAATGTTTGACAAATCACGCTCAAGTTCATCCATCTTAGCTTTTGTCTGACTACAAGCTTCAAGGGCTCTGCGCTTCCTCTGCTCCTCGAGATACTGATTCAATAACTGCCGCAATTTCTCACCCCCAGGACCTGGTGATAAATGATTCAGAGGGGTCATGCCGTCCTACATGTCCGAAATGTTACATAATTGTTAAATTTCAGCCAACAGATATATATGCAAAGCACGTCGTCCATGACTCACATCATCTTTGGCAGTGCAATCAGCATTATACTCAAGCAAGGTATTCACTGTCGAGCAGTCATCTGATCGAAGTGAATGCCAAACAGCGAGATGCAAGGGTGTCATTCCATTCTGCGCAGACACAAGCAAAAGCTCTAACAACCATAGATTGGACAAGTTCATCTGTATAATACTACTACTTATTGTATAACAAATAAAGGACTGAAAAGAATGCAAAATTACATTGGCTTTGGCCTCTACATATGCACCATGAGAAAGAAGCAGCTTAGCAGCATCATTGCAGCCATTCTTTGCGGCCATGTGTAATGGAGTCTCCCCGTACTTCAAAAACACGCATTTATTAGGGTCAAAACAGAAAAAGTTTTATGCTCACTGCAATCTTAGCACTTCTACACAAGTCATCAAAGTGCAACTCATACCATATTTTTGGCCTCCAGCTCAACCTTCTCTACACCCTTCCAATCAAGCAGAACTTTAACAATCTCAACATTGTTGTAACCAGCAGCAACATGAAGAGGCGTTTGCACCATCTATTATCGTTAAAGGAGCAAGTCAGTAATCACATTCACTTGATTGATCGTGACATGAAGTAACCATATTTCACTTCAGCTAGACTAGAGAACCAAAATATCACATCTGCATCTAAAGTACATCCATCTTTATCATGCTCAGGGCGGATTTCTACAACCTTGGTCTCAAATTTTATTCAAAATATGCCAAATTTGCCTCAATTTTGTCAGCTATGATATGATGCTTCTCCTTATTCTTATGAGTAATGATACTAAGGCACTCACGATCACAGTAAACGAGGGCGATTAGTTGATCTTGTCTTTTGAATAGAGCCAATGGCTCAATTGTGTAAGATGGTGCAACTAATCTGTTAGTCTCTATTAATGTAGTATGATACAGCCACACATTTCTTCAGTAACCGACATCCCAAAAGCATCAACTTTGGTTTCATGGTTTGCCACAGCTTCAAATACAACTCAAATTTTCCACATAAAGCCATGATTCACAGAAAGAACATCTCATGCACAAGATTATGAAAATCTTGAACAAGACACCCTAATTTCAGAACAAAATTTTCCCTATTTTTCCCCTATTTTGTGAATATGAATCAGTTCCTTCTTAGATCCAAATCAAATTAACAAAAAATTGCAAAATTCAACTACTAATTTGCTATAAACCCATAGAAAAATAAAACACAGATCCAAACTTTTTTCACATTCTCCAAAAACCCATCCCAGAAATCACATCAAGAACCAAAATTTAACCTACAAAACTCCTAATACCATCAAAGAAAACAACAAAAACTAACACCCACAAAAACCCAAAATCCCAATTCTAATTTACAACCAAGAAAACAACAAAAATCAACACCCAAAAAAAACCCATTTCATATTTTTCAACCATAATCAAAACCCATTTCACATTTTTCAACAATAATCAAAACCCATTTCAGCAAAATTAAAAACAATCAAGAGAGAGAAAGAAGAAGACATACAACAGGATTACGTTCATTAAGAAGAGAAGGGTTTTCTTTGAGCAATCTCTGAAACCCAATAATATCACCCGACTGTGCAAACCCATGAATAGTTATGGGTTTCAAAGATCTTGGACGTGGATGATCCATGGCAGGCGCCATTTTTCTTTTCCTAATATTGGTATTATTAATGTGATCAATTTTTTTGATTGCTAGAAAAAAAAAATTGCCTCTTTTTTGAGGTTTTTCTCTCTCTCCGAGTTTCAGAGAGGAGAGAGAAAAATGGGAAGGAGAAGGAGGAGGAGGAAGAAGAAGTTGTGGGTTTCTAAGAATTTTCGTGTCTGAGTCATTCGCGGTCACTGAGAAAGATGACTCCTTTTATCGGGAGGTCCAAATGCATCAACGCGGTAGCTAGCTAGCTGGTTACAAACTTACAATTTGCATTTTCTTTTGTTTCTATTTCTAACTTGGTAAGTGGTTTTTGTGAAACTTGTGTTGCGTGGAAACGATGGAATTAGTCTTGAGTCTTGATCAAAGGTAGTCTTTGGATCGATGTTATATGAGATTCTTGAGTAGTCGTTTGGTTGGAGGTAGGAAGTGGTATTTTTCGGATAATTTGGTTTTATTTGAAGTTTCGTTTTCTAGAAGTAGTAAAAGTTATTTGGTTGATCATGCGAAGAAAAAAAACTTCCCTTGGGAAGTTATACTTGCCGTAGTGGCACAACTTTATGTATTCTTCCAATTAAACAACCTTACCTTATTCTACTTTTTAGGAAGTTTCACATCCTATGTATATATATGTCAACCAAACAACCTCAGTGCGTTTCCCTATGTTGTTTAAGAATATGAGTTTCACCAAGGTCTAGGGAATTTGAATAAGTTTATGAAAATTAAGGTGAAGAAAACGTACCCTACATTTTTAACCATCAGATAGTAATGTAGGAAATATAACATGGTAAAAGTTTTTTTTGGACATAGGGAGCTAAATGAAAATGTACACGAAATTTGATTGTAGACCATGAGTAGGTGTGTGCGCACATTTTATGTATGATCGAAATTTGGATTAGGGAAAATATAGATTTATGCAAATCTAAATAGGGAGAGTCATAGTGAGAACATGATTAAGGAATATGACCATGTGGCCATGTGGGTTATGCCCATCAATAATATGATACACTTAAATGAAGGCAATAAATTTAGCAACTTTCAATATATGCCTTCTCTTAGAAACAAAACTTATGCTCCTCCCCGCTTTTCTATTTGTTCTTTTTATACGGATTTTTTGGTAATAACTACCTTTCATTTTACAAGTTATTGAAATTACTACTTTTCTAATTTATTTTTTCAAATTAACTACCTTTATTATTTCAAAAGTTAGGTTATTGCTACCTTTTAACAGATTCCGTCAAATTTTCCATCTTGTGGGGTTCACTCCTTATATAATTGGTTTTCAAAAGCTCGAAATTGACTATCTTTTTACTCTTATACGGGATATGGGAAGAAACTAGGGTATATGCACTTTTTGCACTATTTTCCTTATACTTTTTATGAAGTTCTTTCTTACTTTTGGAACTTTTCTCCTACTTTTTGGTACTTCTCTCTTACTTATTGTTGTCCAGGCAACGTAATATTCTCTATAGAAAAAACTTTTTGAATAATCCTAATAGGAAAAACCGGGAGAACGAATAGGAACGCATAGAGTAATACTTAGATAAACTTGACACGTTTCTCATGGAACCAAGATTATCTATCATCATGAAGCTATATTACTGTAGTAGCCCTTCCACCAAAGTCTAGGAGCATTAAAATACTTTGAGATAGTTTTTGGAGAAACTAGCAAAGGTACAAATGCAACAAAGACAATTACACTTCGATAGTTGTGGGATTAATCGATCTAGTTAATCTTGTTAGAGGATAATTAGTTGTTTTAATTTGACTATTGCACAAAGGAAATCAATAATTAATCATCATCACTCATATTGGTTCATTAGTGATCACCTAGAGAAACTTGTTTAATTCCTCGTAGTACTCCAAATAATGTGCTGGTTTTCATGTATGCGGTGTGCCTGCAATTTGGAAACCAGCTAATCATTTCCGGAACTAGGTCAAATTGGATATGCGAAAATTAATTATAATGCACGTGGAGGATTATGTAAACTAAAAGAATCCTTCCAACGGATAACTAAATACTAGCTGCAGGCTCAGCCTACCCTTGCACAGCAAAACCCATAGCAATGTTTACTGCTAATAATTATTGCATGTTAAATTATAAATAGTTGCCCAATAGAAACTACAAAGTCATTTCAGAATTTATTCATATGCACTATTATTATTATTAGGGAAATTCTATATGGTGATCCTTAATTATGTGAAATTCTATATTGTAGAAAGAAAAAAAAATGGATTCCACAAGGTGACTCTATGGTATTGTTTTACAAACAAAAGTGACATTAATGACTTTTTCCATCCATTTTTGGGGTTAATTAATTTCTAAGACCCTTAATTCAAATTAAAACATAATTAAAACTTTTTAAAAAAACTAAAGTACCCAACCCCCTTCTGCCCCGCCCCATCCCCTCCCCTGCTCCCACCCGAGGGGCTGGTGGGATGGTTTCAAGGGTCGGCGAGGGGAGGGGAGGGGAGGGGAAGGGGTAGCAGTGACTGGGGGTAGTTTCGAGGGTGGTTTCGGCGGTGGGATTGCAGCAGCTAGCAAGGGAGGGAGGCGGGGCTAGGGTGGCAGCAGGGGAGGGGGTGGGGTTGGGTGTGGTTAAAATAGGTTTTTTTTAAAAAATAATTAAGTATTTATTAATTAGATTTAAGGGTTTTAAAAATTGATTAACTACAAAATTGGATGGAAAAAGTCATTAATGTCACTTTTTTTTGTAAAACAATAGTATAGGGTCACCTTGTAGAATTCATTTTTTTTCCTTCCACCATATAGAATTTCTCATAATTAAGGGTCACCGTGTAGAATTTCCCAACATATTAATATCAATGTATACTTTATTATCATAATTCGTGGAGAAATACACTAAGTCGGAAGTCTCAAACGCATGTCCTCTTACTTCAAATGTCATTATCTTATCAGTTATCACTAAGCTACCTATCTAATATGTAACCAAATTCCAAATCCCAACTATTAAATCCTTAAGCCTTATAAAAAAAATTAAGTAATAATATTACAATAGAAAATCATATAAACAGTACAATCTACTATTATCACTACAAAAACATGGGTAAGAAATGTATTAGTTTGTCATGTGTTGTCCCATTTCCTCGCAAAACTTAATTACTCCTTCTGTTCCTATTTATTTATTTTTATTTAGAATCTTCTTTAGAGAGAAGAAATGGTAAAATAGGAAGAACAAACATAATTGAAAGGTGTAAAAAATATTAAATTACTAGTAATAACCTAGGTCATGGCCCTGGTCGACAACTAGTATATTTTTAATACGGGTGAGAAAGAATTGTAGTATGCCATGTGTGATGTGTCGTCATTTTTCCTCTCAAATAGTTACATGAATGCCATGTCTTAGGTGACAGTAAGACCTGGGCATGGGTCGGGCCGGGCCGGACCTGTTCATTAAAAATTCTTGACCGTGGCAGGCCCACGACCCACGGAGCGGACAACGGGTCGGGCCGGGCCTTGTACGGGCTCGTGCCGGGCCGACCCGCGTGCTGGCCCGGCCCATGCCCACCTCTAGGTGACACAATACATCATTTTTTTTGTCTTATTAAATTACTTGGGGGTATCTCTATCTCCCGGAACCAACAACTAGTTTATTTTCATATATCAATTATATTTTTAGTTTTTTTAGTGCGAATGAGCCACAAGGGCGGGGATGAGAATCAATCCCAATATTTTTAGTTAATTTAAGAGAAAATTTTCCAAAATATCTTGTATTTTTCAGCAAAGTAACCCAGGCAACCCTCATCCAAAATTTCAAAATTCTTTCACTAATACGTGTTATATCTACATATATATCCAATATAAATTGAGCAAACCTCAGAAGAGAACACATGCAAACGATGTAATGTGATGAGGACAACTAGCACACTTAAAAGGTTTGTGTTTATCTTAATAGCAAACGTGTTAGAAAGATTCAATCTCATGGCAAAAAGAAAAGCATTAATTCGTAAAAATAGATTGTCAATATATAAGGCCTAAGGGACCCCCAATATTAATAAGAATAAGTACTTATCTTTCATTACGTATTGTAAAAATTATAAAAACTTAATATTTTAAATATCCATATCCAAAAATTCTAACAATATCTCATGCGACCATATATTTACTTTCCTTACATTTGAATCATAAAAGATGGTTAAGGAAGAGTTATATAAACAACGTATAAATTAATCCACATAATGTACTAACAAAAAAGTGAAGGAAACTACTACCTCCGCTTTTTTTTACTTGCTACATTTTCCTTAAGGGTTCGTTCTGTTCAACTTATTTTAACTTATACTGTATAAGATTTTATAATATCAGATAAGATCAGATAAGATAAGATAAGATAAGATAAGATAAGATAAGATAATATAAGATGTTAGACACACTCAATTAACTATCTTATAAGATAAGATAAGATCAGATTATATAAGATTTTATAAGATCTTATAAGATAAGATAAGATAAGACAAAATAAGTTGAACAGAACAGACCCTAAATGGTTGGTTTTTTTACTTGCTACATTGTTTCAACTTTCTTTATTTGGATACTTGACCCACCAAAAAGTAATACAATTATATTTGTTTATCTCTTTTTCCACCAAAAAGTAATACTATTATATTTGTTTCTCTCTTTTTCCACCCAAAAGTATTACTTTTTCACATTTTGCCACCTCATTTAATGTTAAAGGGGTCAAAAAGTACACCAAAAAAGATGAAAATGGACATCTCCTAAAAACTAGTGAAAACAACAATGTAGCAAATAAAAAAAAAACAGATGGAGTAATAGGGTAGCAAATTATTTCTTTAAAAAAAGGTCAATATATCTCTACTATCATGTTAGATGTGAATGTTGGTGCAGATCCTACACTAAATTAGTTTGTCCTTGTTGATTCGTTAGGAGTCTCCCTTAAGAAAAGAGTATCCGTATCCTAACTTATACAGTACTGTGTACCTAAAAAAAATCGTAAAAATAATTTCGATGGTGTATAAATAAAAAATACTAACTAAAGTCATCAATTAAGAAAAAAAATGTTGGGTGTGACTTGTGAGAGTGAGGTTTATTGTCTACTTGTGTTAGTCAGTTGTTACTCTTGTTAGGTTGAAGAGGAGTACAAGGCGATGATTTATGAACTTACGTAAACAAGAGGAAGCTATTAACTTACAAAAATTGGCTACGTGGAACCAAATGATTAAAAGATCAGGTTGATGAATCTTTGCTTTAACGTGTGGATATCACACTCTCTCCTTCTCCAAATCTCTTTACTTCTTTTCCAATTTACCAGGATTCTCTCTCTTCTCAGATATTTTAGCTTTACTCATTTCTTGTATTTATTTCTTTATTATCCTCAAAAAAGTTCCAATTTACAAAGTGTACACTATAAAAACACCAGCTTTTTTCCAATTATAATTCATTCAAATATCTGAAAATTAAGATAATTTTTTTTTTTCAAAAAAGTTCTTATCTTTGGCTGAAAATGGCCACTTTTACCAAAATGAACTCATACCCAGATATCCAATTGCCGGTCCGACCCGAATTTTGCTGGAAAATTTCAAAATCCGGCAAATTTCCGGTTGTGGGTCGGTCTAAAAAGGGTAGAAGATGGTGTTGGGAAGTTTGTAGGGCATTTAAGGAAGAAGGGGAAGAAATTGAGAAGAGAGAAAAGGAATATAAAAATAGAAATTCGAATTTGGTATTAAAAGTTAAAGTTAAAAAAGAAATTGTTAGTTCAATTAAATCAGGAATTGTGAGATTGTGTAAGTGGCCTTCAGGGGATGAGAATAGAGATGCTTTGGCTGAGCTTGAGAAGGTTCTTTTCTCGGTATGTTTGTTGCATACTTTTTTTTTGGAGTTCTTTTTTATTATTATTTAAGTAGTAAATTATGTGATAATTGATTTTTTTGGTGTAACTGAGCGACTAAGTGCAGTGATATAGACGGGATTCGATCCGGCTAGATGACATCCACTGATAATTAATTGTGTTTTGACTGTGGAATGTGATTAAAGTAAGCAACTTTGAGGATAAGTTATTAGTGAAATGATGGGCTTCTGAAAGAGTTGTCCATTTGGGAAACTGGGTTTTGAATCTTAGGTGCAATTTGTGTTATATTAGAATGTTATTTAATATTATAATCTTCTGATTATTTTTTATTCATGTGTTCTACTGTTACTGGTTTGAATAAACTAAGTAGAAGTGAATCTAATTGAGCAATCATGCTCAATTCTTTAAATATTCTGCTTAACAGTGAACACTCAATTCTACCTATATATATGATGATGACATCTTGCTGAGTATGTTATGGATGTTTGTGTGTGTGTGTGTGTGTGTTTGAAGAAGATCTTGTGATTTACGGATACGAAAACATGTGCTGCATGATGATAATCACACTTATTGACAATTGACAAAAACATAAATAGGTTGAAGTTTGGAGATCAATTGAGGTATTTGTTGTAAGTTGCTATGTGGTGATATGCGTAGGGCGTGAGTACCATGTTGTATATTGAATGTGCAATGAGGTTTTTGCTCTCTATTTGCTTTGACTATGGCATTGTTTTTCACATCACCTTATTGCTCTTTTATGTAAATAGGCTGCTCTACATGTTGGGAGATACATTGTAACCATGATGAGCACGGGTGTCGTTCTATTAACTGGATTTCAATTGTCAGGTTACATTTCTTTTACATTTGATACATATGCTTCAAATACCTCGTAGTTCAAGGAATTCTTATGGGCTGATCCTATAATATTTTGATGATGTAAAGGTGGTGAAATGCATGACTTGATCTGGTATAGTTGGCTTGGAGGAGTTATAATTGGGACTATGGTAGGGGCTAACATGGTTATGGACGAGCATAGCCGAGCTGGTCCGAGAAATGTTGTAATAACTGGGAGGTATTGTGCCTTTCTTTTTCACATGCCACTTTGAAGCAGCTCTGCAGCACTGCCTCTGCTTCTGTTTAATCTTACTCTCTCATTACTTGGTGCAGTACTAGGGGACTTGGTAAAGCACTTGCTAGGGAATTTCTTCTTTCTGGAGATCGAGTGGTTGTAACGTCACGCAGGTTTTCTACTGGAAATGGCGCATCATCATACTATTATTCAAAAAGTATTATTTCGAAATTTAAACTCACGCTGCACTCTCTTCTTGACAGTGCTGATTCAGTTGATGCAACTGTCAAAGAGCTTGAAGAAAATCTACGGGAAATGGAAGCTGTAAATGGTAAAAGTCTGGCATATGCGAAAGTGGTAGGCATACCAAGTGACGTTTGTGACCCTGATGATGTGAGGAAGTTAGCTGATTTTGCTGTAAATGAACTTGGCTCAGTTGACATTTGGGTGAGTAACGTGCTTTCTCTACCAAGGATCTCTGTGAACCTTTTTATACTCTCTTCTTCTCTTTAACTTTCCTAGGACTTTAGTATGCTTTTTTGCTCTTGTTTAAAGAGTTCTAGTTTTATAGTAGGATAATTTTCAAATTCATATCAGCTCGGTGCTTTCTCGTAACATTATATAGACAATTATGACGATACATTGCCTAAAAGGAAGTTGGACTTAATTGTCTGAGAAGTTGTCTACCCTTTATACATTGCTAGCTTTTCTTTTCATTTCTGAAGATTTTCAGCTTTTGCAATGTAAATTTGCCATTTCACAAGATTGTTGGAACGTGGAACATGATCTTTCATTCCAGTGGTTGTGGTATTGTGGAACTTGTTCCTTACCACTCTCTTGTCTTTCTTTGATCCATACCCTTGAGCCTGGATCACAAAAACGTCACAGTATGACTATTCAATTACAAAGCCCCACGCCTCCCAATGCTTTCTTTATGTGCCCCCATGTTACTTTATCTAATAGACCTATCTGTCTATTGTTAATGGCGTTGTGCCGATGTTGAACTGAATCGGGGACTTTGTTTTGTCTAATAGACCTATGTTTTGTATGAGGTATCTGTCGTATGTATTCATGTGGCTTAAATTCAAAATGAATACCATCAATACCTACATCCCGATTTTCACCTTTTTTGTGTCTGTTCATTTCATACAATTCTATTGAAGCTACCATCTTCCATGAATCATATAATAATATAATATTGACTTCTATTATAAAAATATATGGCAGATAAACAACGCAGGAACAAATAAAGGTTTCAGACCCTTGTTGCAGTTCACTGACGAAGATATAAAGCAGGTGTGGAAAAAATGAATTTGTCCTTCTATTTTTTTATGCAAGAAGTCTTATGATATTACTGGGATTTGGGAACTCTAAGCTCTCATATATCTCCTAATTTTTCGTGTTTCATGTTGACCTTTTATTGACTTTTTTAGAAAGTATATCATGCCAAATTTTCAGTATTTGAAGGCCAAATTTTCAGTGACTTACCTACCTTTCATTGTCATTGATTTATTCATAAAGTAAATTATACCAAATTTTAGTTTTTTAAGGCCAATTTTTTTGTGACTACCTAGTAGTACCTACTAAACATTGTCATGGTCTGAAGCAAAAAAGTTATCTGGGGGCAGTACATTTATGTTTGGAGGACTTTCAGATATCTAGTGATGCTCGAAATTCATTAAGATTGATATGGATCTGTGGACTGTTTTAAATTATGTGTAGATTGTATCGACAAACTTAGTTGGGTCTGTACTCTGCACCCGAGAAGCTATGCGTGTAATAACCAGCCAGAAAAAGGTGGGCCACATATTCAACATGGATGGTGCAGGTTCTGGGGGTTCTAGTACTCCTTTGACAGCTGTGTAAGTTGTACATATTCCCCCAGGCCTGAAAGTTTGAAATAGATCCTTTCTTTAAGACGTTTGGTGCTGTTGTTTATCTACCTTTTCTTTTGTTCACAGCTATGGGTCAACAAAATGTGGACTGCGGCAGCTTCAATCCTCACTCTTGAAGGAATGCAAGCGGACCAAGATAGGCGTCCATACAGCATCACCTGGCATGGTGCTGACAGAATTACTGTTGAGGTATAAGAAACCTGCATTTTTTTTGCATAGCTATCTTAGTGAGTTTGAGACGAGGGAGACCAAAGATGACATGGATGGAGGGAGACAGAGTTAAGAAAGATATGAAGAAAAATGCAAGAGCATGTAACACTAGATAGAAATGTATGCAAGAAGATGATCTCTGTGGACGAACACAGGAGATGATTTCTTGGTTTATGCAACCTGACCTCATCTTATGGGAATGAGGCGTTGCTTCATTTTTTCGTTTGCTGTCAAAGTGAGTTTGACCGTGGTCACCGAGACTGTCTTTCACGGTTTCACCATAGTGGTACTATCCACAAATGCGTATTTGTTGGCTATTGTTGCTCCATTCAATTCTTTTCCTTTTGCTTTTCCCCCTCCCCCTTCCTCCCCGTCCTCCACCGCCGCAGAAATAGTAAATTAGGAGAATTACAGAACATTTTTTACCCTTAGCGTATAACCTGCAGTTTGAAAAACTTATCTCCCCCCTTCCCCTGTCCTGAAGAATAGAGAAAAGGTACACGAATACCATTTTTTTCAAGTTTACCTCTATCCCCTGAGGTAGGGGAGTCGTCCCCACTTCGCGTAAGGTATCCTCTCCTCCACAAGCAATGCTGTTAATTCCCCTGTATCATAGTATTATAGTGAATATGGATAACCCATTTACCCATTAATAAAGTGTGTCAGCCCTCTAGCTCTCTCTTCATATGTGTGAGTGTTTGTTTTATTTACTATATCTTTATTGGTGTTGAGTTTATTGGCTTCCTTGCATTGTTGGCTTTAGTGACACCAACTACTCTAACGTCTGTGTATGCCTGCACCTGCAGTGGCTCGAGTCTTAAAAATAAGCAAATGTTTAACATTATCTGCGAGCTTCCGGAAACAGTTGCTAGATCGTTGGTCCCACGCATGAGAGTGGTGAAAGGCAGCGGAAAGGCCATCAACTACTTGACACCACCAAGGATTCTGCTTGCGTTGGTCACTGCTTGGCTACGACAAGGTCGCTGGTTCGATGATCAGGTATTCTTTATTACTTCTATCTTGTAATCCATGTCATCATCTTGACTTCAGGCCTGGACCTATTACATTTGTGCTTGAGTAGGTGTAGATTTTGCAAAATTGGTTTTTTTTTAAAGAGTGTTTTAGTGATGTCATGAACTAATGATATTGACAATAGAATTTAATCAACCAGCAATTAACTGATGATATTGACAAGTAGCTCTCAAATAAAATATGAGATGAAGATGTGCTGAATAGATTTCAGATTGCTAGTAATCACTTAGGAAGATCTGGTGGACAAAAACAGTGTCAGTTCCAAAACTAATTTAATCACGCAGAAATAAACAATGCCTAAACGGTGTCAGTGGTAGTTATTTACTTGTTTTAGAAACATTAATTTGTCGATATTTGTACATTTGTCTACACAAAAAGATGCACCCATTCTTCTTCTTTGTCTTTTTCTTTTTGTGTAAGGAGTGGGACAGGTCAAGCAGGTGCCAGGGAAGGCCCCTTGACTTGGCTTCATGCAACTCCTTTCAGAGTCTCAAACTAATAGATCAACACACCGAATTACCTCCTATGAAATTATACGCCAAACCTTCTACTTTCTGGCTGTTAAATACTACCATGTAGTTTGTACAAATTCTACCCCTGATCCAGGATTACACTAAGGCTCTATTCAGTTTGAAGGAATACATTTTCAAAAGAAAATGATTTTCCATTTTTCAAGGGCAGTTACAACAATAAAGTGGTTTTCCTTCGTTCGGATGCTCAGAAGAACATTTAGAGAGGATGGATAAAATGAAAATATTGGAAGAGGGTGGATAAGATTAGAGAAAGAGAAGGTAAGATTTTATAAAAGGGGGAGGAATATGTGTCGTTCTTTCCCTTATAAAGGAAAGTGTTGTCCATCCTTGGAGAAACAATTTTTCCAACCTTTAGGTTAACTATTTTTCATCATTTACAAACCAAACAAAGGGAAATGGTGAAACCATATTATTTGTTACACCTGTCATGGTCAAGGAGAAACATGAAAGGAAAGGAGGGCATCTTTGTACATCCAAAGTTGTTCGAAATTATATCTGTGCTATGTGAATAGTAGCATATCACATGGTACAGTGCCATTTTGGATAATTTTGCCGAAACAATAGGGGGTGTTTTGGGTATTATTTTTCCCTGTTCTCAAAAAATTCACAAATTTGCCATTATGATAAGCACTATTCACATATCACGGGTTTAATTTTAGTTTATCTTGTTCATCCTGCCCCCTTTGTCTCAAAAACCATTAATGTTCTTGCAATAATTTTTCACATTATATTTGATAATATTGTGACAAATGTAGAAACTTGTATATAACGGGTTTACTATATACAAAAAGGGGCTAGGCAACCCAAATTACGATATAATCACCTTTGTACAGAAATTGACTTTATGTGATGTGAGATGACTAAGGTCTAAGCCTGTTTCATACGATACAACAAGATCTACTGTTAGACAAATTAATGGACAATGTTAATCAACTTTAGCCTATCTTAGTGTTCATTTTCAGATTTGATGTTAGGGTTCCATTCTACTGTGACAATATTAGGATTAATAGTGAGTGATCAAACTTGCTCATTAGTTCTGCTATCATTTACCGCTTGTATTCCAGGGAAGGGCGCTGTATGCAGCTGAAGCTGACCGAATCAGGAATTGGGCTGAGGATCGCACCCGTTTTTCATTCACCGATGCCATGGAAATGTATACGGAAAACACTTGGGTTTCTGTTTTCTCCCTCTCTGTTGTCTGTGCTTTCATCATCCTCTCAAGCACAGGCAGCTCATACCCAGGCACTTAAACTTTCAAAGACAAGTCCGAAAGAAGCATTTAAATAAGCAGGGAACTGCTTGTTTTCTTTAGAAAGCTGACAATTATATCAAATACACAAGAGTAGAGATCAGAAAGTAGTTTGTGCAACCGTTGAAAAAGCCATGCTCAATTATGTAGAATCCAACATCAACAAATGTATTAAGCCCTCCATTGAAGTTGTTTGTATAGAAGTGGTGTGCAGGCTTTTTTATACAGATTTGTAGAATTCTTTGTAAGTTGAATTCTTAGGAAATTTTATGTGTAAACTGTAATTAAAGATACTCTTACTGTATTACTATTGTATGCAGTTTGTGTAAGATGATCATTCCTGAATGTAAAAATTAATTATTTACTTCCTTTGTTTCTATATACTTGTATCAAGTAGAATGACACAAGGAGAAAAGATGCATATGACCCACTAAACTATGCAGGTCTGGAATGTGGAATGAGTATCAACTTCTTCCACTTCCTTTAACCTTTTGCATAAGTTCTTAATCTGTGTGTTATCCTACATAGTTGTTATTCTATTCTTAGTACTTCAGTTCACATTATTTAAATTTCTATAGCAAGTTGAACTTTATGGGCAATGGTTTTGTTCTACAATTTCTAGGAAATGCCCTTTATTGTATTTATTTTGTGGCCAACGAAACAACTATCCTTTCTATAAATTATCATGAATTTTTCTTTTTACATTGGTCAACCAAACAAGCACTTAATATATTTTACGATTTGTTGTATCAGTAAGAATTGATTTGTTGGTGGGAAGGGGAAAATTATGGGGTGAATTTTGATGAGAAAAAATAGGGGGGATTTTGGAAAGATAATATACGAGCCATTGATTTTTTTATTCAATGGTTGATATTGCTCAAACTCTACCTTGAAAAGTTATTTTAGAACTCTAGAGGATTCAAACACTCATCGTCATCATAATTATAACCTAAATTATAGGGAGTGATTACGTTATCAATGATAAATACATACTGTGTATTATGTAGAGCTTTCCTTAATGGATCACCTCTTTCTAAATTCAAAAAAAATGGAACCTACTTTTCCTCTTTTTTTTTATTTCTTACATTCTTGTTTTTATTTAGTTTTTAGGAGATGTCCCTTTCCATCTTTTTTGGTGTACTTTTTGACCCCTTTAGCATTAAATGAGGTTGGGAGAAGGTGAAAAAGTAGTACTTTTGGGTGGAAAAAGAGAGAAACAAATATAATAGTATTACTTTTGGGTGGAAAAAGAGAGAAACAAATATAATAGTATTACTTTTTGGTGGGCCAAGTTTCCTAATAAGGAAAGTTGAACAATGTAGCAAATAAAAAAAAGCAACCATTTAAGGAAAATGTAGCAAATAAAAAAACGGAGGTAGTACAATAGAAGAGTGAGTATCTCGGTAGTAGATGTGTAATCATTTGAGAGTTGAGACAAATCTCTATTATATATGTGAACTCTTGACCTTTTGGTGTCCACCCTTTTTACCCAAAATACCCCTAACAACCAAACAAAATTACTCATTACATTCTCTCATTTTTTATTTAAAAAAAAAGGAAAAAAAGGATCTCTACAACGGCAAAGCAATTACATCTTACATCTGCACCAGTAAAAACAAAAAATAGAACAATATTACTTGAATGACAATTAAATTAAAACTTCCACAAAATCACTTGCACAAGATGTCACGCACGCATCGCGTGCAACAGATACTAGTATTCTACAATGTGAAGAGACGAAGCTTCAGCGCATCTGCTGGTGAAAACCGGCATGTGCAGGAATTGAATTCGACGTCCCAACTTAGAACATATACTTCTATTCTATGTAGCACTAGCTAATAATCCCAATAACATGCCATTATTGCCATAGTTTGTTCTATGATTTTTTTACAAAAAAATTGTTTCTTCATTCATTAAATTTTTATTTTTAGTTTGATAAAAGAGGTTTGAAGATTAACGAACATGGGTAAACTAGCATCCTAATCAGAATAGAGGCATAGATATCAACTACTCTCTTCGTCTTAAAAAGTAGTTATAATTGTTAGTTGTCATACTCTCTTGACCGTTCACATTCTATCTCGACCACCGTTCATCAGCCACCAGCCACCGCCATCTCTCTCGTCAGCAACCAACCACCGACATTTAAAAAAAGTCTCGAGTTTGACGATGCAACTTCTCTCTGTTTCGCTCAACCTCCTTTAAAACCCTAACTTTCCTTGCGGCGGCGCCGTCTGCGTTGTTCTTTTCCGGCGTGCGTCGCCGCAAGGTCATCCCCCCCTTCATTCCCCTTTCATTGTTAATCGATGCTCCCTTCACTTCCTTCCCTCACTTTCCTAGTTTTCTCTTTGCTTTAATTTTCAAAATCCTCTCTCAATCAATTTTCTCCAATTCTTTTGTCCCGGTTTCTACCCTTTTTCAGGTTGTTTGGTTGCTGCTGTCAGATCTCACGGGAGTTCAAGGGAGCTGCTCGATCGAAGTTCGGATATGAAAATTCAAATCAAAGGTAAAACTTTTCATTTGGAGTTGAGTAATGGTTTCTTAAAAATTGGTGAGTTCTACAACAATCGAAAAAAGTGGATTAATTTTCCAGTTAAGTTGATTGATTGGGTTTCTGGTACCCTTCAAGATTGTTCAAAGTTGATTGAATTTGAGCACTGTAGACGATTTGGTTGTCTTTGGTGGAAAATTCAATCTGGTTGTAATCGATGGGGGTGGTTTTTGAAGTTAAGTGTGAAGATTAAAGGTTTATGGTATTCAGTTTTTGTCCCTGCTTTAGGTAGTGATAATCCTTGGAAAATTTTTGTTCATGCTTTTTTTTCATGTTGCTCAAGAGGAATTGAAGGTTGTTGGTTTTGATGGTGACTGCCATAATGCCTGTTTGGATTCTTTTTCTTTTCTTCGGCACGACATTTCCCCTCCTTCTCATGATAGTGAGCTCAAATTAGAAGTGGATGCTCTACTCATCTTAGAAAATATGCAGATTGGCTCTAGTCATCCTAATTTAGAAAGCGAGATTCATCATGTTAAGGATCCTAGTATGTTGAACTGTGTCCCTTTAGAGAACGTTGATGTTATCAAGGAGAAGATGTCTGCAAATCCGGATAGGTTGTCGGGAAGTGTTGGTTTGAGCGGGCATTGCAAGTGCTCTTTCATTTGCAAATGAGATGTGCATCAAAGGAGGAAGTTCATTTGTGTTGATGGAGATGAGGGTTCTTCTTGTGCTATAGGAAATGGCACAATATTAGATTCAGTTGGGGTTGTCAGTGAGGTTTCAGTTTTGTCGCCTAATTCAATTATGAGCAACGTTGTGCCAAAGTCTTCTTTTCGGAGGCTAGTAAAGAAAAATCAATGTCAATTGCTTAATCATCTTGGTTTCAATCGTAACATGGAGAAGAAAAATGGGATTCAAGTATCAAAGAGGCAGTGTAGTATGAGTTATCCCAATGGTTAATTTGGTGTCATTGATTCAAAATCGTCTTAAGGAGTTCATAAGTTCTTTGTTATTTAGTTTGATGTTGTCTTAGTTTGTTGTTTTTCAGTCGGTAAGCTTGGGTGTTTCTCGGTTCTTCGATGTGGTTGTTGTATTGTTTCTTGCTCGTTCTAGTGGTGATATTGTTGAGGGGTCTTTGTTGTGTTTGGAGCGTGTTCCGGTATGGAATAAATGGTAGGGTGTGAATCGGTATCTCCTTCTGATGCAAGCCGGTTTGAAGTCCTGCAAGATAGAACGCGTAAACTAACCTCGGGGGTTGATCCGAGGAACGCCCCTCCGATGCCTAAGTCAGTAAAGATTTAAGACGGGATGTCTCAAGTGTATTGTATTAGTATATGTGAACGTACCTTACGATTCAGATCATGGGGGTATTTATAGTAGCCGGCAGTGTCCTTAGCCAGGTAGGACCCTGCTCCTATTGGTTGGGTATAATTCTATCCTCTTTTGATACTTACCTTTAGGCCCATAGGCGCATTGAGTAAGTACCGGATCAATTCAGGCCCATTTGACTGTGGCCCAAGTGATGGACACCGGTAAGGTATACGAACCTAACCGGCATGATGAATACGTCGGAATCGGGCTTGAATCCTACTCAGCAGGTAGGATTCCTTTGACGGAGTCGACCATGACGGTCAATGGCGATCTAACTGGACCGGTAGGAAAGTCTTTACAGATCCCATACAACTAGCCCCCAAGCTGGTATGTCTGGTACGGGGATATCCTGCTTGTTCAGCATTGAACTGTCATGGATGGAATGAAAATCATGTTTTTCTCCCTGAAACCGTTTAGAAATTTCTGAAAAAGAAGGGGGTAGTTAACGGAATGCGAATCGTCGTCTCGATCTTCGTGATGATTGGACTAGAATGTCAGTAGCTGAACACAGCTGTTTCCGAGTTCGAAATACACGTGGCATCATCGGGACGGGAAGACGAAACGTCGCTCAATCCAAGCCATGAAGCTCTCTATAAATAGTGTTCTGCCCAGCGCACTTTTACACTTTCTCATCGCTTTCAAACTTTTAAGCATCTGCTCTCATTACATTCTTCGAGACCTATCGTCCTTTCAGTTACCAGCTTTTCGTCGTGCCATCCCGAGCTGTGATTAAACTTTCTTACCGGCTACTTTTGGTGCCAGCTTCTGCTCTCTTTCTTCTATCCAGGTATTCCGCCGAACTTCTTACTCACTTTCTGCCTTTAATCATGTCTTCTCATTCTGATTCACAAAATGTTTCTGAAAGTCCCCAATCCTTGACCGATAGCGACTTTAATTCCGATAGCAAATCCGCTAGTCCCACCATATCCATTAACTCACCTGTGGTCAATCCTCCCAACGAACGTAGGAGTAAATCTGGCCATGACTGTAGTACCTCCGGTAGGACCCTTGAGCCAACACTGCGTGCTTCTCCTCTTACCGCTATTAGGGCCTTCGGAGAAGCCGTAGGAGTACCGGTATCTGGTCAGTATGGCACCATGCTGGGAACAACAGAACGGTCCCCTTTATTATTCCCGTCTGTAGCGGGCACCTCTGGTCCGGTGGAGCCGCTAGAGGAAAGATGTAACACCCCGTAATTTTCACTCTTTATTTTTGGTGTTTGTTTACATTAAAATGATATTTTTTCGTAAAAAAAAAATTAATAATTTATTATTTAGATTATTTTGGAACGTGTTGTGAAAATGTGTATATATATTTATATGTTGTGATATATTTATGTATATATTTATTTTAAGTTGTTAGTTATTTATTTTAAAGGTTATATTAGTTTCGTCATTTATTTAGGCGTTTAGGATGCGGTGTTGTCGCGTAATGTTTTTCTAACGTTGTTGGACCGACTTGGGTGATGAAATGTTGCATCGCATGTGGCGTGCTAATGTGTGCATTATATTTATATTTATAATATAATTTATTTGAATTATTTTCATTATTAAGTATTTTCAAAGTTTAGGCGCGATTTAGGAATTTATCGATTTATCGCGTAGCGGGCTTTTGAAGCGTGGACCCTTGTTGTTTTGGGCCGAAGATTTTTGTGGGTGTGTTGGGCTTGACAGCCGGCCAAGTGAAGGAAAAGGAGAGCCTCTCTTCTTTCTTTTCTTTTTATTTTTCCTTGTGACTCTTGGTAGCTTTGTAACTCCTATAACCCCCTCATCATTCTCCTTCATTAAAACCCTTTTATTTCAACCATTAAACATCCATAAAATTCTGATTTTTATTCATAGAAGTTCAGCACCATTTGCATTAAGCCCCCACCGTTTTTCAAGAAAAGGAAGAGAGAAAAGGAAGAGGAAAAGAATAGAAAGTTTCAACCCGGTTTTTCCTGTCGCACCTTCACGAAAATAACCGTAGCCGGAGATCTAACCGTTGGATCGTCTTTATTTTGGACTCAACGTTTATAACGTCTTGTTCTACATTCTCACCGGAGCGATTTAGAATCTGAGCTTTTGATCATCTGGAATCATGGTCGTAACAGAGCAGTGCGAAACAAGAGTTTTCAACGTTCAAGAAGAAATGCTTAGTGACTTGTTGCTACCATTCTCGTTTGTTATGCCTTGGGGTTAGAAGAGGATTTGGATTGCATGCTTAACTCGTGATTGTCTCTTTAGACTCAGCTCTCCTCCCGACGATCCAGGTAACTAGTTGTTATCCTAGAATCATAGTGATTAGAGTAGTATTCGGTATTAGATTAATACGTTAGGAATTATCTAAAATACTTTTTGAATGAGATTTTTGACGAAATTTTACTTGAACATACGTGACACATGCTATGTGAATACTGTGTAGAGAAAAATAATTTTTGCATGATTTTTAATATTTATTTGATTTAATTAGTATTTTGTGCGTTTATGGCTAAATTTCATAATAATTATGGAACGACTGTTGAAATTGATGAAATCATTTTTCTTAGATCATGTAACATGCGTATAATGTATTCCTTGACTTAGAATAATTTTTATCTACTGTTTACTGTTTTAATTAATTTATATATCTGTTTTTGTAATTTCGGCTCTGTCAGTATATAATTCATGAAAATTATTTGTAGAGGCAGAAAAATTAATTTGTTTCAATAATATGTATTTTCGTGAGTTTTTACATGTTATGTGAATTTTTGGTAATTTTTGGCCGTCTGTTTATATTTTTAATTATTATAATGACTTATTTGAGGAATCTGTATATTAACCGTTAAAATACTTTTTGAGTCCGAAAATTATAAATAAAAATTGTACCATGTCAGTAGAGCTATTAGGGTTATATGATAATTTTTGTGTAATTTTAATGCTCGAATTTGTTAGTTTCATAATTATTATGGTGTTTTTGTGATGAAATTGAGGATACACTTTTAAATTGTTTGAAGGCTTGTAAATCAGATATAATTTATAATTTAATATATTCTGGGTTGTTGATTTTCAGTAGTATACAGTATGCATCATTTTGGTAACCACATGTTTAGGTTTGATTTATGGAATAAAATGATTTAATTGTTATTACTCTTTTAATGAATATGATTCAGAGTTAATTGGTGATGTATTTGTGATTGAGAGTGGTTGCTGTAAAAACCAGTATATTGTCATTTTTGATGTTTGGGAATGTTCAAGTGTTATTGTGAGAATTATTTGTTGATTATTGTATAAGTGATTTATTTTGAGGAATTATGAAGAACTGTGGGTATAAGGCCGGGTGACATCCCTTTTTGACGAATATTTTTTATGAATGATACTTAGTTTGTATGCATGATTGTATTTTGAGAAAGAATATCCGGTGGGATAGATGTAGTCCCCGGTTAAGAACATGTCAACCACCTGGTTTGCGAACTAGGGGTACACCTGGGTTAATTGTTGTCGTCCGAGAGGTCGGGGAGTTTCCGCGTGTTCTACCCTCGCATCGGGAGTTTGGCCATTCTTAGACACGAGCAGTGGGGAACGTAAGCCCATAGACTGACCTGGAGATTGCGATCTGACAAACCTTAGGAAGTGATTTGCGAATCACTGGCGTTCGGTTTCTGACTCAATAACTTGTTGTATTTTGATTTATTATTATTATTTATTTATATTGGAAATTATGTCACTCACTATATTATGCTTACTTATTGTTAATGATCTCTTGATTTATCTATGAGCTTTATGATTTCTATGTGCATGATATGATGTAATGATTGCATGTTATTCCTTTCTTAATAATCTTCTTCTGAATCGTGCTTTGATTGCTATTGTTCTGGGAGAACTGCTAGTTACTCCCCACTGATTGTGGATATTTGTTGTATATTTTGCAGGTTTTGTTGATGGGGATTTCCTTTGATTTTGGGCTCGGGTTGAGATGCGAGAAATAATCTATTAGGGTTTTAGTTCTAAACTTCTCTTTAGTTTGAGATAGTTTTCTCATTTCGATTTTAATCTAAGTAATTAATTTACTTATAGTATTTACTTATGTTTGTTTTTATCACTTAGTTATTTAAACAATAATCTTGTAGTAGTGACATTCCCAGAAGACGATTTCTTTTCCGCCTTTGAAATTCTGGGGTGTTACAAAAGAACGTCGCCTACTCCGTCTGATGATGATATGGGAGAGGAGTCCAACCGGGAGGAGGATGTGGTGTCCTCCGTTGCTTCTGAGGATGTGAATAGCATCCTTCGTGACCTGATTTCTGATGAGGAGTCGGTCTCTTTGGAGGCCGACAGCGATGAGGATCCCTCCGAAGTTATACCGGAGGATGATGACGAGACCCTGGATGACCTTTACATGCCGGCATGTGAGGCCGGTAGCGCTTCTTTCGTTGAAATCGACAAGAGCTGGAGAAGGATTGCGTTAAATAATAACTTCGTCGTAAAGGAACGGAGTATTTTGCATTTCGGATAGTTATGAGCTCGTTATGCCGTCCGAGGGCTCCGGGTAATGATCGTCCGCCTGTGCCATGTGGCGGTGTATGCTCATATGCTGGACTTCGGTCTTAGGTTTCCTCTTGACCCCTTTATTGTCAAAATCTTAAAGGCCTGGAGTATATGTTTATCCCAGCTTACGTCGTTATCCTGGCGTAACTTAATTTGCTATGCCTGGACAATCCGGTATAAGAAGTTTCCAGAAACCCTGAACCTCTTCCGGAAGCTTCACTGGATTAAGGAGGATGGGTCTGCCAAGGGTAAGGGGAAAACCAAAAAGAAGAGATCTCAGGCCGAGAAGGAACTCGGCCAAGGTGGGTGGATGTCGATGTACACCCGTCCGAAAAAGCTGAAGGTGTACCCTAAGTTGACATCCTTAAAGAACTGGCAGCCCCGTTTCTTCTGGGTTCGAGTGCCGGATAGTTTTCCTCTACGCCGCTATTGGACTAAACCACGCCCTCGGATGGAGCATGTCCCTGACAGGCGTTTAACGCGCCAGGGAATTAGAGGCCTTCACTTTCTTTGAGGCTTCCTCGGCCGGGTCCCAAAGGGGGAAGCCTGTTCCAAGGCCTCTCATCTGGCTTCCTCATGCCGATTATATTTTAGGCAACGCGCCGCTGTCTGCTTTGGGCTTTTGCCAATCTGAACCTACTGGTAATCAAGTGTGATGCTGGTTTTATTGCTCACTTATACTATGTTTCTGCATATTGCATCTGTTTATTGCTTACTTGTGCTATGTTTTTCTGCTTTCAGGCCGCGAGCATTTAATCAGGCAGGCTCTTCACCTCAACCAGAACTACATTCCGATATCCAACATGCCACCGAAGCCTCTTAAGAAGTATACATCTATCCCCCCTAGCATCGGAGGCCGGGGTGGTAAGGTTGGCCGAGGAGTCGGTCGTGGTGATGGCGGAGGTGGTGGCCATATGGTGGGAAAGACGCATGCCTCAACGGGTAAGCAACCTCCGACCATTCCTCGAAAAGGAAAGCGGAGGTTCAAGCTGATAACGAGCCGTGAAAGAAAGCTCCCCTCAAGGAAACATCCAAGGGGGGCTACCAGGTTCTACTTTGGGTTGGCGCCAAAGAACCCCATGGGTGCGTGGCGGCCGTCGGGACCTCGTCGTTGCGTCCAAAAATCTATAAGCAGCAAACGCTGCCCAACATGGTTCCGGAGCTCCGGAAATTCGCTGATGTGAGCAAGAAGGGGTTCATCGAGCACTCTGACGTAGACATACCGGAAATCCTTCAAAAGCGATGGACCCGGTCGCCGGTGCGGGATGGCGAGCTGTACAAACCCAAGCTCAATGTCCCGGACGACGAGTCCCCGCCGCTGACCGCCCTCCGGAAGGCGGCAACCCGGGCTCCAGCTCACCGAACGGCCGCAACTAAAATTTGACATGCCGGTGGAACAGTCCACGCCGCCGCTGCTTTGTGCACGCACACAATTTAGCTATGGTAAGTTTTCTAGACAAAAGTTATACCGGTGCTTTTTGTTGATGCTTGTGTTTCTCTAACTTCCGTATATCTATTT